>PITA01023305.1:0-28459 GCA_004023965.1 Spilogale gracilis
TATAGTTCTTTTTGGTGGCTGCATAGTATTCCATTGTAGATATATAACCACATCTTCTTTTATCCATTCATCTGTTATCTTCTTTTTGATGATAGCCATTCTAGTGGATGTGAAATAGTATACTGTTGTGGTTTTGATTCACATTCCCAAAGGATTCATAATGTTGAGCATCTTTATATGTGCTTAGGAGGCATTCATATATCTGTTTGAAAGAAATGTTTATGCAAATCCTTTGCTTACTTTTAAATTGGGTTATTTGTCTTTAATACAAATGATTAACTTGATTCAGTTGTAGCTCTTTATATACTCTAGATAGAAGTTCCTTATCATATAAAAGATTTGCAAATATTTTTCCCCGTCAGTGGTTGGGACTTTTTTCCCCCACTTTATTTATTGTATTCTTTGAAACACAAAAATTTTTGATTTTTATAAAATCCAATTTATTTGTTCTTTTGTTACTTATGCTTTTCATTGCATATCTTTTTTAGCTTTATGTTTTTTATTGCATTATTTTATTTTTTCAGTGTTCCAAGATTCATTGTTTATGCCCCACACCCAGTTTTCATGGCATATCTAAGAAACCACTGTCTGATCCAGTGTCACAAAGATATACAAATATGTTTTCTCCTAAGAGTTTTACAGATTTCAGTCTTACTTATCGTTGTTTGATCTATATTGAGTTGGTTTTTGTATACGATGTGAGGTCGGGGTTCAAATTCATTCTTTTGATGTTTGTATCCAGCTGTCCTACACCATTTGCCGAAAAGACTATGCTTTCCCATTGAGTGGTGTTGGCACACAAAAATTAGTTGACCATAAATGAGGATTGATTTCTGTACTTTTGATTCTTACTTTATTCCACTGAGCTACATATCTATCCTTATGCCAGTATTAGTCTGTCTTGATTACTGTGGCTTTATGGTAAGTGTTGAAATGTGATCTGTTGAAGATAACAAAGCATCCAACTAAAACAGCTTAAACTATGTAAGGTCTTTTATTGTTTAAGTCTCATTGCAAGTTCCCTGAAAGTAGACTGCTCCCAGGTTGATCTGACATCTAAACAAAGTCATCAAGGACCCAGACTTTTACCACCCTTTTTTCTCTTATCTTTGGTGTTAGTACATGTCCTCTTGGTCACAAGATAACTGCTGTGGCTCAAAGCATTGTGTCTTAATCCAACAGTGCCCAAAGCAGGAATCAAGGAATATGCTGACAAAATTCTTGTGTTCCATTTTTTCAGAGGGAAATCTTTTCCAGAACTCTGTAGTGGGGCACTTGGGTGGTTCAGTCAGTTAAGCGTCTGCCTTTGGCTCAGGCCATGATCCCAGGGTCCTGGGATCGAGCCCCACATCAGGCTCACTGCTCAGCAGGGACCCTGCTTTTCCCTCTCCTTCTGCCCCTTCTCACACCACTCCCATGATATCTCTCTCTCTGTCTCTCTCTCTCTCTCTCTCTCTCTCTCATATAAATAAATAAAATCTTTGAAACAAAAAACAAAAAACAAACCAAAAAAACTCTTTAGAAAGCTTCACTTTACATCTTATTGACAGATGGGGTGTTGTGCCTTCCCTTAGATGAATCATAGTTCATTGCAGGGATAAGGAAAATGAAGGCTCTGAAAAGGGTAAGGGGGAATGGTTGCTGAATAGACAGCCAACACCATCTGGCAATATATAAACATACAGAGAATAAGCCAATATTATCTGCAAGCCCACCAGACCGAGACTTTCATGGAATTTTTTTAGAGGACATCTACCTTAAATTTCTTTAGTGCCAGCTCCTTCTGGAGTGAAACTCCTCTATTTCCTTCTTTTGGTATTGTTTCAAGACCAGGTCATGAAGTTCTTTTCCTCATTCTTCTCAAATACTGCCTGCCTAGAGCTCTCTGAACTCTTGATCTGAAGAATATACAACTGTTTTCTCAATCTCTGAAATATCCATGGGCCTGAGGCCTGTAACGTGCTGTTTTCTCTTGTTGACAGTCCCTGTTGTATTTGAGAATGTTATGTTACTATACCAACTTTAAGTTAATTTTAGGAAAACAAGATCAAATAAATACTTTTATATTTTTCTCTCTCTCTCTCTTTTTTTTTTTTTTTTTTTGGTTTTTACATACCAAACTTTGCTTTTATTTTGTTCTTGCTGTTCAGGGCCAAATAGTTGAAATTCCTAGCAATAATCTACCAAATCATTCTGTATTTTTTAGTAATAACAGGAAAATGATCTATTTTTTATGATTTCTTTGTTTGATGGCCAGAGTATACCTGGTCTTGAGAGTTCTTACTATGTAAGCCTTCGATCTTGGCTGATTTCTCTTTTTCGTTTTATTAGTTATCAACACCTGCAAGTATATTTGATCTTTGGAGAGTCAAGATTTTTATGTATCTTTTTGTTTTTCTTTGATTTATTGTATAGACGTGAAGGTCTATTGTGTTTCAAGTAACTGCTCTTAATTCCCATAAAAAAAAAATTTCTGTTACTTTTCATTTTCTTTTTCTTCTCATTGCTGTTTTATTCTTACTTAAATTGAGTAAGTCCAAAGTTGGCATTTTGTCACCTTCACTTCCTGGAGGAATAAATAAGTCCCAGAGCCATTCATACCCTGTAAATTACAGCATGAGGCCAATTCAAAAGAAATTGTCCTTTTGTCTCTCAAATCAGAAAGATTGAAAAATTAGCATGTTTTAAGATGCTTTTAAGTGCTTTTCCCACTGATCTTCAGCAAATTACCCAGCTTCTCTTTGTCTCAGTTTATTTATGCATGAAATGGGGCCAGCAAAACCTTTCTCCATCTGACCTTGGGAGAATACTGTGGAAATCAACCGATGCTACACGTGGAGCTGACTTTATTTATTTAGAAAAAAGGGTACTAGAGGGGCAGCTGGGCGTCGCTGTTGGTTAAGTGACTGACTCTTGGTTTCAGTTCAGGTCTTCATCTGAGGGTCCTGAGATCAAGCCCTGCATCAGGCTCCTCCCTCAGTGGGGAGTCTGCCTGAGACTCTCACTCCCTTTCTCTCTGCCCCTCTCCTCCTCTTTCTCTCAAATAAATAAATAAATCATTTTTTAAAAGGTGTTATGTGGACCAATTTATTACTATTTTAATTTTGCCCTAGTTGGTATGCATGTAAATTAAGTATAAATAAAAGGTGACAAATTATGGGGGTGGGAGGTAAGTCACAACATTGATACTATTTCTTCTCTCAAGAAGAAGGTCAGCTCTTTCCCACTCACCTATTTGGGCTTCTTTGGAACCAACACCCCCTCCAAGTACTTTTTCATGTACATAGATGACTTCTAAAATCTGACTTGGCAGGAGCTTCCAATCAATATCTGTTCCATGGATTCACTAGCAAAAATGGAGACAGTGTGGATCTAGCATGTTGCTCTCCTTTTTTGTACCTCATACAATAAAGATAGCTTCCCTCCTTTCTCCTCTGAGCAAGGAGAATTTGGTTTAGAGAATAAGAGATGAGATGAGAAGGTTTTGTTTTGTTTCTTCCTTTTTTTTTTTTTCTTTTTTTTTGGTCCTCAAAGAATGGAATGAGTTTTCCAAAGGATAGAAGCTGGATAGATGCCTTTGTTGTGAATATTATTTAGTTTGTAGTGTTTTTAGACCTTTATGATGCCAAAAAGCCATTCAAAGTCAGGATGGAGGCTGCAGCCTACTGGTCAGTTTACTGGTCAGCCCTGGGCAATCATAACTGATTCCTTCCCCTTCAGGATCCTGCTAGTTCTGTATACTCCCTTCCGTCTTCTCCTGCTTGAGTCCAAGACTGAAAGATCCTCCTCGCTCTCTTAGCCAAAGGGAAAGAGGAGTGAACGCAGGGATAGAAGAAGGAACAAGGCCACGAGGCCACCTAGCCTCTGGCTCGGTGGGATTGAAGCAGACCTTTCCTGGGCAAGCCTTCCTACCTGCCCCCCCCCGGGGGGGTTGGATGTAGAAGGGGGAGGGGCTAACAGACCCCCTGAATGAGAAGCTGCCTCTGCACAATTGTTTTGAGGGGAGCACTTTCACTCATGATGTTCTACAGGTTCTGCAGGTTAATGCCCTGGGGTCCCCAGGGAGGGGTGGGGGATAAGAGACATCTTGACTCCTTTGGCTTAGTTGTGTAGACATTCCCACAAGCCTACCTTAAGCCTTTTTCTTCTTACCCCTGGAACTCTGCAGCTGCTGCCCAGATGGACTCCCCCGGCTCCCCTACTGTTCGAGCATCCCCTACTACCAGTTTTTCTAAGTTCCCCAAATCTGGGATCTGTCTTACCGTAGAGGCTTCATTCTTACTGTTGTTCTACCCTGGAGGATTATTTGCGTGTCTCCTCCCCCGTCACCTAGCTCTCTCCTCTTCACCCCTCTCTCTCAGCTGCAGTGTCATGTGATGCATTCCCTGACCCTCCCCTCGCCACATCCTACATTACATGCCTCCCTTACAACGCTGGTGGCAGTGCCCGCTTCCTCTTATTGCTTGGTCAGTTGTCTGCCTTCCCCACTCTACTCTAAGACCCACTGGGACAGAGATCATCTCTGTTTTGTTACAGTGCATTCTAAGTACTTAGTCCCCTGCCTGACATGCAATGAAAACTCAATACATAATTTTTTTAAGGAACAAGGGTATGTATTTTGGGAATGGAAGACCCTCTTTCTGTAGTCACTGTTGAGACAAGTAGTCATTCATTCATCAACTCAATAAACATTTACTGATTGCCTGCTATGTGCCAGCCACTGGGGAAACAAATATGAATAAGACATTTTCCCTACTTCTACCAGTGGTTTCTGAATGGGGGTAGCTACTACCATACCTTGGGGCATTCAGAATGTGTGGAAGTGCTTTTGCCATTGATGTCATAATGATGAGGGGCACTCCTGACAGAGCCCAGGGTCACAAAAAAATTCTCCAATGCAGTGGGGACTCTTCAACAGAGAGAGACCATCCAGCCACCCCTCCCACCTCACTCACAGGGATTCCTGATAGAGCTTAGAGTCTAATAGAGAAAAGAGGAAGTAGGGGAAATATGCTGTCACATGAGAGATTTTGTAACATGCATGGCCCAAGGAGACATCAGTATTCCACTTTGGGGTCATTGTGGTGGAAATTCTTGTAATATGCCCAAGAAAGGTTTTGCCCCAACTGAAGTGTCTCTAACTTAAATGATAAAACCAAAAGTCAAAGCACCAAAATACAAATAGTTGATGATGAAAATTAGCTATTTCTCATTTTTATGATAAATCACAAAAAGGTAGGTGAAGATAATAACATGTTCTCATTGACATTAAATTCATTATAGCTCTTAGTAAGTGCCCCAAACCATCATAGAATGATTGTTGCATTCTTCCCCAATCTGTCTTTTGGGAAGAAAATATCAAAAGGGAAGAATGTTTCCTCTCACGGAAGACATGTGAGCAGAAGAGCGGAGTGTAGCATTTAACTAGACTAGGGTTCATCAGTTTGCCTGACTGAGGTTTTAGGCGGAAGAGTTCTCTTTTGTGGGGGCTGTCCTGGGGACTGTGGGATGTCGAGGGGCATCCCTGGCTTCTCCGTACTAGATGCCATTAACACCCCCACCCCCAGCTGTGACAGCCAAAACTGTCTCCAGATATTGCAAAATGCCCCAGAGGGAGGGACACAAAATTGCCCCTGATTGAGAGCCATTGAACTAGATCTTGTTTTCATCCCCCTCAAACCCAAGTCAGGTACTCAAAATCTATCAGAATTTAGCCACACCAGCTTTTCAGGTGTGTATACAATACCATTTAAAATGTCCAGTAGCACTGGGACACCTGGATGGCTCAGTGGGTTAAGTGTCTGACTCTATTTCAGCTCAAGTCATGATCTCAGAGTTGTGAGATCAAGCCCCGCTTTGGGCTCTATGCTGGGCATGGAGCCTGCTTAAGATTCTCTCTCTCCCTCTCCCTCTCCCCCTTCACCTCCACCCCACTTGCTCTCCCTGTCCAAAAAAAAAGAAAAAAATTGTCCACTGGCAGTGAACTCTGTCTTTTTCATGGGCAGAGAGGGCCACTGGAAGCTGCTATATTACCAACTGGCTATCTCTTTCTAGAGACAGGAGTTGGCATTTCATGCTGTCTTCCAGGATTGTGCTCTTTCCTGCTAATTGCTCAAAGGAGAACCTACAGGAGCCTCAGGGATAATGACAATTTCTGTTTTACCTCCATAGCAGAACTCCCAGGTGTATGAGTAATGCTGTCACCTGAAGCATCTTTTTCAGTCTCCAAAGAGAGCTGCAGGAAATTACAGTGTATTGCAGGGAACTGTGATGCTGAAGAGAAAAGAAAGTCTTCTTAACAGGAAGGAAGGAAGGAAGGGAGGAAGGGAGAAAGGGAGGAAGGGAAGGGAAGAAGAAAGAAAGAAAAAAAAGAAAGGAAAGAAAGAAAGAAAGAAAGAAAGAAAGAAAGAAAGAAAGAAAGAAAAGTGAAATTATGAGCAAGATAATTTTGAAGCCAGCTTGATTTAGCTCCCTTTCCACTGGAAATTTCAGGCCAGCTTCAAGGGTGTGTGCCTGGAATCTGGTTTGTCCCATGTGGTTAGTCCATTTTAGGAATGATGCCACGCTTGGGTAGCTCTTTTCTCCACAGCTGCACATCTGGGTTCAGTGGCCACCCCCTCACAGCCGGTTGGCCCCTGGTGAGGACGAACTTGCCCTTCCTTCCCTGTCTTAGAGCTCTGTACTTCTCCTTCCACAGGAAAGGAAAGCTATTTGGGTAAGAAGCAGCATTGGTGTGGACTTTGGGGTCTTTATTTGTCTTGCATCCAGCTTTGAGCATCCACGACCTCTCCAAGTCCCCCAGGTTGGCTGTGCTGGGGAAGATGGAGCTTCAAAAAGCTTTTAGGGAGCATGAATGAAAGCGACAGAATTGCCCCCCTGCAAACAAATCACCACCAACTGTAACCTCCCACCCCAAGAAAGAGATAGGAAAATAGATGATGATGATGAGTTGAAGTTTAAAAACAAAAAGCAAAAAGAAACAAAAAAACCACACCTTCTGTTTCATTGAAAAAAAAAAAAAAAGCAATCCATGATTTGAGTAGAGTAGTGATGGTACTTTGTTTTCTTTGGGTGCTTACCCTTTGCCAGCAGCTACAGTAAACACTTTATGTGGAATATTTGACTTCATTTTCCTCCAAACCCTGGATACTGGATTTCCATTTTATAGATGCCACTGAGGCTCTATGGGTTTTCAGAGCCTGTATGTACAAGGTCTGAAGGAGCAGGAATTTAAGGCAGGTGTCTTTCTCGTAGGAGACTTGGCTTCTGCCACCCATGCCCTACCACAGTGTTTTTCCCCCTGTGGTGTGAACCCCACTAGGATTCACTGGGATTACTGACCTCATGCCAGAGTTTCTGATTCTGGAGTGGTCTGAGAACTTGCATTTCACCAGTTCCCCCAATGATATTGATGCTGCTGATTCAGGCATCGCACTTTGAGAACCCTGACACCCCCTCCCACTTTCCAGAAAATAGTATAAGCACCAACTTTGGAAATCTGGAATGAAAATGACTGCGGTCGGAATTGAGCACTGACTTCAGGCCTGTGCACAGAGAGATAACAGCCCCAGTTTCTAGAGCATCTCTTCTGAGAGCATGGTGTCATGAGACAGAGATAATTGACCTGTTGGAGCTTTTATTCTGGTATTCCCTCTGCTGCCCGACATTTCCGAGAATACAGTCACACTCCACCGTTAAATAAAAATACACCACCTCTATTCACTCATACCAAAACTCCATTTTTGAAGTTCCGTAGTTTTCCATTACGAGGATGACATTTCATTTTCAAACTATACTTAGTTCAGTTTCTTTTGATTCTGTAAGACCTAGTATATGCTGATTTTTTGTAAGCATTGGGACCATTGTGTTGGAAAACATCGTCAGAATGCTAATATTCAGAGCCCAGAGAGTGGACTTATCACAAAGAATTGTTTCCAAATCTTGGATCAGGTCGTGTGTCCAATGAATTGAACAAATTCAATAAAAACTCTTAGGTGATTTTATTGGTAATAAAAATAAGTAAAAAGTAGTAGAAGTGTCATTTAAAATTTCCTGATTGTGGGTCCTTCCAAAACAATAGGCACTTTGAGAACACATTTGTGCATTCTGATTGAGTTTCACCTGAAGTGATTCCAAAGGCACATTTGAAACCTGAAATAAAGCTGATTTACTTGTTGATAATCTCTTCGGAAGCGTTCTGAGCTAATTCAGGAGAAAGGCTTTGGCACCTTACCTCTCTGGCACTTTATAGCCAAGGTAACAGCCCAGGTGTGAAACCACCAATAAAACAATTGTCCTCCAGATGGATTCAGGAAACAGCATCCTGAAATTTGCTGCAGTGCTTTTGCCGTAAAAAATGTTATACTATTCTACACACATTCTAAAGGGAAACAGAGACTGGTGGTATGTGAGCTCCTTGGACTCCTTTCCCCAAATGCCTTAGGCAATGTCAATTCCAGGGAGAGAACGTTAAACAACAAAACAACAACAACAACACATTAATTGGCCGTTGACTTCCTGAGTAGTCCAACAGTTTCCTTCAGTTTTTGAGTCAGGAAGAAACCACCTGTTCTGTATTGTGCTGGCCCCTGCTGCCTGACATATCCAGAGGCTGAATTTTCTAGAACCTGATCAAGGATTCTCTTGTGAGCTTCTATTTTCCAGCAAGTAGTAACTGGAAGCTATTTGCTAAAGACCAACAACACTGTTTTTCTCATGAACAGATTGTTGCATGGGAATTAGCACAGTGTGTAGGTGAGGGACCCTCCGGGACAGGTTGTCATTTTCTTGGAGACCCTCAAATGAGGAGCAACGGTGGATTGTGCAGCCTGGCAGACACTTAGTTGCTCAGAGACTGGTGTCTTCATCTCCTGCCTCCAGCACAACCAAGGAAACGTTCAGGGCTGTTCCCCCAGGGAAGTGGGGTCCAAAGGGATTCTTTGGAGGATTTCCCCCCCCTCCTGCCTCTGTGGCTGCCCCGAGGTATTTATCAGCGTGTGCAGAGCAAAGCCACTGTAGTGTAAAGTAAGATGCTCCCCAAAGCGGTTTAGGAGACCCAGGCGTGTGTGTGTGTGTGTGTGTGTGTGTGTGTGCGCGCGCACGCGCACACACACACACACACACACAGAACGTACAAGCAAGAGCGCTGAAATGCAGCTCTCATCTTTGCCTGCAAAGAGTCGCTCCACGTCCCCCTCTGCCCAGCGCACTCGGGGAGCGCCAGGGGGAGTCCTCGCAGGCCTGGGCTTCCCGCGCCCCGGGAGCGCCGAGGGCTCGCCTGGCGGAGCTTAGCGCAGCTCGCTCGGCGCTGCCAGCCAGCGGAGCGGGCGGGGTGCACACTGGGCTTCTGTGTGCCAGCCGCAGCCGTTGGCTGGCGGGCGCCCAATCCCGGGGCATGCCGCCGGAGGCTGGCCAGGACGCACGGTGAAAGACGAGTTTGGTGGCAGGCTTGACCCCCCCGGGCTGCTCGGAGAAGCCGGCGGCCGGAGCTTCGGTGGTCGAGCCGCGGCGGCGGGGCTAGGCTGGGCTGCAGCTGCGGGAGCCGGGTGGCCCCGGGGTCCCAGGGAAGGAGGCGGCATGGCTTCGGTGTTCATGTGTGGCGTGGAGGACCTGCTGTTCAGCGGCAGCCGCTTCGTGTGGAACTTGACCGTGTCCACGCTGCGGAGATGGTATACGGAGAGGCTGCGGGCTTGCCACCAGGTGCTGCGGACGTGGTGCGGGCTGCGGGACGTGTACCAGGTGAGCCAGGGCGCGCGGCGCCCCGGGGGCCCTCGCAGGATGCCGGCAGCTCTTGGGCAGCCGGTTCCACCTGTATGATTTGATTCTCTCTCTCCCTCCACCTCTCTTTCTTTAAACTCCTAGCGGGCTGCTTGACTCCTGGGTCCAGTGTTCAGCATCTGTGGTTAACTGTTGCCTGACAAAGCTTGTGAATTTTCCCCATTGGGCACGGGGGCTCTAGGATTTGCAGACGTCTGGTACAGAACCATGGTGTACCGCCTGGCGCTTAGCTAAGAAAGCTAGCTTTGCAGCAGAGGGTCTGCGGGAAGCGACTTTGACATTCAGATGATTCCTCCTTTTTCACTTTATTGGGATGGGTAGGGGTGAACATTTCAGGACCCGGGATTTCACACCAATTTATGGTCAGAGGAGACTTGCTGGATTTGCATTCTTTCCTTTGATTTTATTTCAGTTTTCCATCAGGCAGCCCCAACTTGCAAGGCAGAGCCAGGAAAAGCTGATTCTGTGTCTACTGGCTTTTGGAGGAAGGACAGCAAATTGTGAACACTTTGCAGGAGGATGATGGCTAGGGTAGGGAGGGGTGGCCTGGAGGATGATTGGAATGCTTGCATTTGGATTTACTCCCCTCACACAACACAGCCTCTTTATTTCCCTGCTAGGTCCCATCCTGCAGGCAAAAAATGCAGCAACTTTGTTCAATTAGGAGACCTTTCATCCTTTCTGGGACTGCAGCTTCCCTGGATTTTTTTTTATTTGTGGATTTAAAAGTCCCTTGCTTGGGTTGGTTAATATCTTTGAGGTTAAAAAAAAAAAATCTCCATTGCATTTAGGAAGATTATACCTGGTGTTTACTATGGGACTGTGCCATCAGGTTTTGTTCCCTGTGGTGTAGAAGTAGCTCTCATAGTTCCTGGATTCCCCCTACCCTAACCCCATGCTCACTATGGCTATCATTTCTATCTCATTGTACTGAGTCCTTTATGTGATCAAGCCTCTGGTTTTGGCAAGCTGTAGTCTTCCATCCGTTAAACAAAATGAAAGGAGCAGCACCTGAAGTTAAACTGAGGGGATGTGAAGAATCAGCCTCCCCTTGTCATTATTGATGTCAATCCGTATTATCTTTGTTGCAGTGTGAACATTTCCTTCATGCCTTCAGGACTCCTGCTTTAGAGAACATGTCTGTGATGTCTTGCATTTTGGGAGAATGCAAAAGCCAGCCTGAGATGCAGGATGGCCTGTGGGGGCTTTGAGAGTATTATGGAGCTGTGGACATACCCCCTCTGGCCACAGTACACAAATTATCTAGTTTTTTGGACCCAGAAGCATCTGCCTCTCAGCCTGTTTGTCTTTGGGGAAATCATGATTGCTTTGGTCTATAGGAGAAGCGACCCCCCATAGAGTTTTGTTTTTGCTTTTTAATGTTGGAGAAACTTTCAAAAGGAGAACAGGTATATTGCAACCAACCAGACAGCCTCTGTGCCTCTCTCCCCAGGGTTCTGGGGACATACTGTTTATTTCTTTGCTGTTAGGGTTATTTCTTTGCTGTTATGAGGTTAGGTTCCTGAATCCTGAGACACCCCCCTACCAGGGTTCTTTATAAGTTTTATCAATTGTTATTTGTTAATAGAACAGCAACTTGAAGGACTATCCTACTAAATTGTAAGTTTTCTCTTCTGTAAAATGGATGGTGACTGAGCCAGTACCCTCTCATGATAATAAGAAAGAACATCTAAAATAATGGTGGCCATTTTTATGAGTATAGCATAAGTAGGAAATGATCTCTGAAGTTTTCTGTGCTTTGGAAGAAGTAAGAATTTAAAAAGAAAAAAAACTTAGGAGAATAATGGATTTCTTAATTGCACAGCACCTAATTGCTAGCAAAGAAACACCATTTTCATTAATGCCTTTTAAATATGGAGCAAGAAAATAGTGGTTGATACCTTAGGCTCCAATTTAGAGAGATATAGGAATATATCCAAACTCTGCTTGTGTTTGATTATACGTAAGTTATTTCATCTTACCATGATTCAGTTTATCATTCGTAAAATGGCAAATACAGTAGTACTAATGACAGAGGTTAATAAAAGTATTATTTGATACATAAGATATTTAACACAGTGCCTAGAGTTTAGGAAGCATTCAATAAATGTCATCTGCTCTGTCATTTGGGATTTATAATAATAGGAAACCCAACCCTAACCTACAAAATAAAAAGAAGGGACTTTTGACAAACCAAAAATTTTAGCAGTTGTATGAACTTCAGGTATGGTTTGATCCAGGCACGATGTTTGTTGCCCATGATACTTTTAGCCTTCTCTTTTTCGTGTATTGGCTTTTTCTTTAGCTGTTTTCTTCCCTCGTGATAGCAGATAGCTACAGCAGTTCTAGGGCTTAGATCCACATATGAACCCATGCAGAAAGAAAGAAGCATTTCTTGTATCTACCAGCCATTAAAAATTCCCAGTTTGCACGCTGATAGGTTAACTAAAGATCTGTGCCCACCCCTAGTGCCATGCACTGAATGGCTTAGGAAATGGAATTATAATTCAGGCACTGTCAGTGGGAGTGATAGGAGACCCCCCAAGAGGCAACAATTATTTCTTGGGAGTGGGAAGGGGGTGCAAAAAATCTTACTTTTTTTGTGTATAAAGCACAGATGTACATACAATACCTAAGCAGAGATACAGTATACTTTTGACATTAGAATTTGCAGGGGGAGAGGGGTGACTAGCAAACAACAAACTATCTACAAGATTCCTTAAGAGGATGGTAATGAATGTAACTATTGAGAAACACCAATTACACTGATAGGCTTAAGCCAGTGAGGGAGCAGACCCATTTCTGCAGCTGGGAGTGAGGTTGGTCCCAGGCAGACCACAAAGCTGCCAAACAATGAGGAGGGGGCCAGTGCTCAGTTGGGGTGCAATCCACAATGTCCACTGCACCTGCCTTCTTAGAATCTCAAATCTAGAGCTCTTTAAATAAAATAGTTATTTTTCAGAGTGCCTGGGTGGCTCAGTTGGTTAAGCGACTGCCTTCGGCTCAGGTCATGATCCTGGAGACCTGGGATCGAGCCCTACATTGGGTTTCCTGCTCAGCAGGAAGCCTGCTTCTCCCTCTATCACTTCCCCTGCTTGTGTTCCCTCTCTAACTGTATTTCTGTCTGTCAAATAAATAAATAAAATCTTTAAAAAAATAAAATAAAATAAAACAGTTATTTTTCTAGATGAGTACAGAGATTAATGGCAAACACATGTCTGAGTATTTTGTCACAGTAATTCAAGTTAACAGAGTGGGGCTTATCATTAGGACACCCTTATTGCTATCCAATAATTATAATTTCTCAATCATTGTTCAGTGGTCCTGCCCAGTTTACCGGCACATGAACTAGAAACCCCATAGGGTTACATATTTTATTGAACCCCATTTTTTACCATCTTGAATAATAAAAAGGTGTCATTTTTCTTGCTTCTAGGCTGAATAGTCTTTGTGGGGAAATCCAGGGCTCAATCACTCCAGAGAGAAAGAAGGGTTACGCGGGGGATATTCCTTACATGAAATACCTGGCAATTCCCTGGGGGTGTTTTGTTCACTCATATACTATACGTGAAATACGATCTCCCACCTATTCATATGGAATTTGGCAAAAACATCATTGCCTGGCTGGCACAGCTGGGAAAGCATAATTTCTTTGGAATTGAACACTTCCTCTACGTCTAGATACTGGAGAGGCATGAGACTTAATTTGCCAAAAACCATGAATAATTAAGAGACTAGCTATAAGGCATTTCTGTAGTAACACAGCTAAATAAAGAACAGGCAGAGGCTGTACTGGGGCTGCCTTGGAACAAAGACTTACTTTATGAGTGAAGGTTTGAATTTGGTTAAAGTCACAGGCAGGGACATTCACCTTCAATTTGGGACTGTGTCTTAAAAGCTGATTCATCCGCCATATATCTATCCTGATGATATCTCGCCTGGACGGGTTCCATGATAGCAATTAATTAAGTTTAACAAACAACTGAGGTGGAAAATGATGGGAGAACGTGGTTAAAAAAAAAATCAACACCCTTTTCTTTTTATTCAGTGTAACATGGTCTGTCTAACAAAGCCCTCAGTTGGGATTCAGCTTTCCCCTCATCCCCGACACCTCAAAGGTTGAATTTCTTGCTAACCCTGAATGGAGTCGTTGCCTCCAGCAGGAGGTAACTTGGACAGAATCGGAGATATTTAAGTGACCATAAGAGGCTGGGTCAGCTCCCCTGAGGGGTAGCAGACCATGCAGACCAAGCGAGGCTACAGGCTCCAAGTTCAGCAAATATGACCTTGACCAATTTGCTTTCCCTCTTTGAGCCTCCTGGATAAAGGGGAGAACTTCAGTACCTGCAGGATGAAAAATCCACAAGATAGTATCTATAACATTGGTCACCCTGCCTGGTACAAGCAAATGCTCAATTAATGTTGGCTCTTCAGTATGTATAGTACTTAACACCAGACCCATAGAAGGTCCTTGATGAAGGGTAGCTAAGGGTATTACTGTTGTTCTTATAAGTGATACTAGTTTTCTGGAAACAAAATTCCCATCTTTGCAAGGCAAAGATCTCAAGTAAGAGAGACTGTGGCTTCCCACATTGTGTACAAGGTGAGCCTTGGGATTTGCTCTTGTATTCACACGGTAGACCACATTTCTTTTTAAGATTTTATTTTTATTATTTATTTGACAGAGAGAGATGCAGTGAGAGCAGGAACCCAAGCAGGGCGAGTGGGAGAGGGAGAAGCAGGCTTCCCGCTGAAGAGGGAGCCCAACGTGATGCTTGATCCCAGGACTCTGGGATCATGACCTGACCCGAAAGCAGACTCGTAATGACCAAGCCACCCAGGTGCCCCAACCCACATTTTGTTTAAGCCAATACCAAAAATCTAGGAGATTACAAGCAGCTCCCATTAGGGTCTCTAAGGAAATAATCTCTCTATATCCAAGACTCTGATGATCCGTAAACTGATAGCACATGAAATTTGCATCCCACCACATTGGCTGGGAAAGACAAATGCCCCAAAATTAAGTTCCCCTTTGAGCACTCTGTGGCCTGGGTGCATCTCAAACCATGTATATTTGGCTTGTCCCCTTCACTCTCCACAGTCCTCTGAATTACACAGACAACTGCGAGCCACAGGAGTCCTGTCTCTCATTTTTGTAAATAAAGTTTTATTGGCACACAGCCCTGCTCATCATTTATATGTTGTCTATGGCTGCTTTTGCACTACAGTGGCAGAATTGAGTCAGGGTGCCTTAACTACTTACAGCGGAGTAGTTTATACAGAGACTGTATTGGGTACAAAGTTGAAAATATTTACTGTCAGGTCCTTTATAGAAAGTTTGCCAGTTCCCACACTAGGAAAAAAAAAAAAAAAAAAGCAACATATTGGGTAGAGAATGCTAGAGGAAGAAATGTCCAAAATTCAATTATAGAAAAAAATAGAACTTGAAGGAATATGAAAGGAATATGATATGAAAGGAATATGATATGAAAAAAATACCAAATACTTAGTTGCTGGGATATTAGTGAACAAATATTCAAGATGAGTGTTCAGGTCACTTTTACTAGGTCCTTTGTTGTGGAACATGATTGGAGTTAGGGATTCGTTCATTGTGTTGTTGGTTTATTTGTACCACCTAAAATAATGATCCAAGGGCTTACCCTGCTCTGCTACTGTGCCAAGGCATTAGCAACACAAAGCGAAAATAAGGATTTTTCCTGCGCTTAAGGAATCTATTGTCAAGGAGAGGAGATAGTTAAGGAAATGAAACTCCAGGAGGAGTAGTGGAGGGGATCTAAACCAGACCGGATTAAAGCAAAAATGGTGGGGAAGGGAGCCAAGGAGGCTTCCTGGAGGTGGTAATTCTCAAGCTGAGGTTTGAGGGACAAGGAGGATTTGGATAGAAGAAGAAAGGCAGAAGGGCATTTCAGGCATAGGAAAACATGGCCTTGTGGAGGCGTAGTTATAAACAGTTTTTAAAGGCTGATGGGAAGAGAGGGTAAGGGGAGAAAAAAAGAGAGGGAGTTCAAGTCAGAGACAGATTTTGATTGAGAAATAACGTCTGAACTTGAATGATCTTTTACTTTAGGATTTTGATGTTTTTTTTCTTCAGAACTTCGGGGACAGGGAGGAGGTTGATTTAGACCATCCCTGACAGCAGTGAAGCTGATAGATTTGGGAGAGGGTGGCAGAGTGGAGGCGGGAAGGGGAGCTGTAGGCTGTGGCAGTGATACAGGTGTTAGTCAGGAGAGGATAAGTTTCGTTCTGGCAACAAACAGCCCCAGTATCCTAATGGCTTAAAGAAGTAAAGCTTGGTTTTGGATTCACACTATCTGTCCAATCACAGGTTGTCTGTAAGCTCTGCTCGTCACTGTCACTGAGGCTCACAGAACGTTCCTGCACGTTGCCAGTTACCAGGATAGAGAGTGAAGAGCACTTTGGGGCTTTACAATGGCAATTAAGTGCTTGGCCTCTAAGTAGCTCATGTGACTTCTCTCAGGTCGTTGGTTGGAGCTGATTATGTAACCCACTCAATCACGGGCTAGGAAAATCGATCCTACCACAGTAATGGAGGAATGCTGATGTAGATTTGGTTCCCAAAACACATTCACAAGCAAGATACTTACTGCAGAATACACTGGGATTGACACCTGTAGAAGGGAGTAGAAAGAAGCAGGAGGAGCAGAGGAGAAGTTGGGCCATAATTCAGGCTCAGTGAGGGCTTCAGCTGCCCTCGTGGGTAGCTCTGGAATGGAGAGAGTTGTCTCCCTTTGGAACAAGAGAGCTGTTCTCCCCACACACACACACACCCTCCATCCACACCTCGTTGGAGGTGGGCTGCCCTTGAGAATGTGCAGTGACCTTGACATAGGCAGCTCTATAAGAGAGGGCAATCCCTAGAGGGGGCTGAGAGCTGTCAGCTCAGAATGCCTCTGACAACTGAAGGAATAAGTCTGGGCAGCACATCACAGCATCTTCTTCGGATGCCTGCCCAACAGCTGCCAGGATCAAAGCCTGAACTGAGGAAGGACCACTGGGAAGGAAATGGGGAGTAAGGATTGCACTGTTGTGAAGGATGTGCAATCTGGCTTTATTTTAGAACACAGCCTGACTCTCAGGCTCCCTGTGGAAAGGATCAGGCAGCATGGGGTCAGTTAATAACAAGAATACCTACAGAAAGGAGAGAAAACGTCACAGTTCAATGAAATATGAGTCTCATCATCATGGAGAAAATTCATCTGCCATCATCTGGTAATCACAGCCTAGGGTTTTATGGCAAGGAACTGAGATGCCAAGATCCCCAAAACTATGAAGCAAAACTATGTTAATGTTCTAGCCCATCACTTCCCAGGATGGGAAGACTGTAAAAGACTGTGTGTATTTAAAATCAACAAGATCATTCTCAGTGTCTTTGAAAAGCATTTTGGAGCCTTTGTTGCAAGCTTGAAATACACAAAGTTAAGAATAGACTCTCCTGTCTTTTCAAATTGGCATTTCTTTTGCCTCATACCCGCTCGTCTTGGTGGAGCTGAGACACAGAGTTCCAGTTAACTCCCCACTGCGTTTATTATGAACATTATATTTGGGATGCCCAGTTTGGTGGTTGTGGAAAAGTGGGAATGATTTGAATGGAAAATAAGATAGGGAGTTCTAAATTTGTAGACGAGATTAATATGACGTTAACACACAGGAAGGAAGCAGAAATGAAACTCTCGTGAAAAAAGTTAAAGTGGATATCCATATGTAATTACATAGATGGGTGCCTATCGGTGTTCATACGTAACAGATATAAATTCTGGCATCCTTGAACTAGACTTGGCCTGAAAGAGGCTGATACAAGTGATAAATGATATCGTGCCATTTCCCCCTAATGCCCTCATCATTTTCAGTCTCCTAAATTTTGTGTTTGGGCAAAGGTTGTTGCTTAATTAACTATTTTTCCTTAGCTGGTTTTTGTATATGGTCTCACTACCTTGACTTGGCTAAGAGCTACTGATCGTCCAGTAGCTGCTGTGTGCTGGGCCTTGTGCTGGGCACTGTGCATGTCCTATCTTAAAACAAAACAAAAACCCTTAGGGGAGTTTTTCAATATAGAAAAATATAAAAGATAATATGAGTTAAAGTCCACGCACCGACCTCTCAATGTTAAGACATCTTAATATTTTGCCATGTTTGCTTTAGATACTTTTTTGAAGTATAATAAAATTTAAAAAAAGAAATATAATAAGATTATATAGAATCAATTGAAACCACTCATGTACTTCTCCTATCTCCTTAAAATCCTACCAGGAAGTTTGTGTTTTTCTCATTCCTGGGCATGTTTTTATAATTTTGCCACATATGTCTGTGTTTATATATATAAACAATTATATTACTTCTGTGTCTGGCAAATGTATATAAGGATGTATCATTCTGCTACCTTATTATTCTCTCAACAGGCTTTTGGGATTTGTCTCTAAATTCATTTCAATCCCTATATTCCGTTGCATGAATATAACCAATCTTTTGTTGGTGGACGCTTAGGTCATTTCCCATTCTTCCGTGTCTCAAAAACTACAGTGAAAATGTTTGTGTTTGTCTCCTTGTGCTTATGAGCAAGAACTTCTCCAGGGTAGGTACAGAAGATCTTTAGGAGATGTCGTGCCTTATCTTTGTCCTTGTAATAGCCCTACGAGATGGTATCATGGATCCCACTTTATTGGTTTTATATACTTATTAACTAATAAGTCACGGTGTTGGGATCTGAACAGTGCTCTGCCTGACTCCAAGGCTCAGCCTGCTGCCACTGACTTGCCGCTCTATTTATTAAAAGGTAAACAACACGTAAAGATCGAATCTTATCAGTTTATTCACTTATTCATTCACGCAGCAGACATTGGGTGGACACATAGGCTGGCACTCAGAAATTCAATCTGTACTACTCAGGCTGCCTGAATTCAAATCCTAATGCACCTTTTGTTCCCCATGTGAGTTCTCCAAGTCTGATTCTTTTTTTCTGCTGTAAAATATAGATAATTATGGTATCTCACTTAAAGTATTTCTCTCTCAAAATTCACATTACCGAAATTCACTGTATTGATATTTTCAGTGCGGGCAGATGGATGGTTGGGTGGGTGGGTGGATGGATGGATTAGTGCTGGGCGAATCGTTGTCTTTATATGTGCGGCGTGCCCAGTGTCCTATGTATTGAACTCCCTACAATCTGCATAAGCCTTGACTCCTCCCTCCCTCTCCCCACCCCAGAGTAAGAACTACAGGCTAGGGGAGCAAGCAGGACTGGGGCCCCTGGGAACTGCAGAGAGACGCTGTGCCCCCCATGGTTGTATGGCACAGCTTTTTTTCCTGAGACTGACGTCTTCCAACTCTGGCATGAGAGCAAAGATGCTCACAACTATTTCGTTGTTTTCTGTCTTTCTCTGCGACCTATTAAACTTTCTTCTTCTCAACCCTGACCCCTAGACTCCCATGCACGAAGGCTATGGGACTGCACTGACTGGCTGTCTCATGTGGGTAAGCTCTCCGATCATGACCCTGCGATGTGCAACTGCTAAGGAGACCCGGTTATTACAAGCATCATGCTACCCTTGAATAATGTAGCCAGCAAATATTTTTACAGAAATGAGTTTGTCTCATTAAAATGTGATTAGATGCTTATTATCTGAGAGAGAAAAGGACCTTGATAAAATAAGGAAATAGAATGAGCTGTAGTCAGCTGGAGCTGGTTTAAAAAAATTCAGGGCTTCATGACTTACCAGCTGTGTGACCTTGAGCCAAGCTGCTTAATTGCTCTGGGCCTGTTTCTTTGCCAATGCGAGAGATAAAACAAATAATACGTACATTTACATGGTAGGAAGATTAAAAATAACATGGGTTGAGAAATGGTAGCTTTTTGGTTGGAAAAATTTGGACCCTTTGCACAGACTTGACCCTAAGCCTAAAGTGATCATGCTAGAAGTTATATGAGTGCAAAGTCAGACCAGGATGTGCGTCCAAGCATGATCATTTCATCGCTCTGTGACATGGCACAGTTTCTGACCTCTCTGTGCCTCATCTTCTTGTTCATGAGATGACGATGATAACAGGACCTACCTCCCAGGGTTGTTGAGGGACAACCCAAAAAATAAAGTTTTCACTAGGGTGGCTGACTCATACTAAGCACTTGAAAAGTGTTAGTGATTATTTTTTCTACTTAGTGAGCATTTTCTACGTGTCAGACATAGTGCTAAACACTTCGTGGTCACCGTTCCATATAATTCTCCTAACAGTGACATGTAACAGGTATTATTAAGGAACCCACTTGGCAAATGTGGGAAATGCATAGAGCTCCTGAGTGACTTGTCCAAAAGCAGAGATTGGAGCTCAGTTCTGTCTAAAGACAAACCCCATGCCCTCAGCCATCACGTGCAAGGGGCTTGGTTTACAAACATTTCAGCCCCTTCCTTTGCTCCCTTTGCCTGCCTGACATCCTAGGACTTCCCCAGACCCCATCTCTCCCTTTCCCAAGCCCTGTAGCCATAGCAGGAGTCAGTGAACTGGTTGAGACTAAATGCTCTACTTTCTCAATCCAGGTATTAGAAGTAGCTCAGCTCATGCCATGCTCATATTTGAATCCCTCCAATAATGTCCCAACTCAACAAAAGCCAGCCTCAGCAGGCCGGCATGGTCCCACATGATCAGCACCCCTTTTTCTAGGTTCTCTTCTCCCCCAACTGCCAGCAAACTCACTCAGCTTCTGCTGGTAACTCCTCATATTTGTCCCTGAACTCTTCTCCAGCGGCCTCCCCGCTGCCCGGTGTATTGCATCCTCAGAACCTTTGCCCTTGGGGTGTGGTCTACCTGGAACGTGGTCACCTTGGGTCCCCTTGCCTACTCCCCTCCTTACTACCTGCAGGTTCTCTTCCGATGTCACCTCCGCGCCCCGCCAGGCCACCCCTGACCCTTCTCTCATCCTGCTCCATTTTTATTCCCAACCCTATTGCCACCTGACCTTACACCTTTGTTCAGATGCTCTTGTAAGTTGGCCTAACCCCAGTGTCATCTGAAGATGTTCAGGGATTTGGCTTTGTTCCCTGTAGTAGCCTAGCACCTGGAACCTAATAGATCCTTTGGAAATATTTGTTGGCTGAATGAACAAAAGAATCTGCTTTACATTTTTTTTTACTTTAAATTTATTTTATTTTTTCAGTGTTCCAAGATTCATTGCCCATACCCCACACTCAGTGCTCCATGCAATAGGTGCCCCCAGTACCCACCACCAGGCTCTCCCATCCCCCCACCCCCTCCCTCCAAGTCCCTCAGTTTGTTTCTGTGTCCAAAGTCTCTGTTGTTTCATTTCTCTCCCTGGATTACCCTACTTCCCATTTACTTTCCTTCTCCTACTGTCCTCTAGGTTACCCCTTATGCACCACAAGTAAGTAAAACCATGTGATACTTGACTTTTTCTACTTGGCTTATTTCACTCAGCATGATCTCTTCCAATCCTGTCCATGTTGCTACAAAAGTTGGATATTCATCCTTTCTGATGGAGGTGCAGTATCCCATTGTTTATATGTACCACATCTTTACATTTTAAGAAGGTCCCTCTAGCCCCCCTGCTGGGTATGACTGGGGACGGGTAAGATAATTAGGATGCTGTTTCTTTCTTTTATTTTTACTACATTTTTAAAATATTTTTATTTATTTGACAGAGAGAGAGAGAAAACAAGCAAGGGGAGCAGCAGGCAGAAACAGACTCCCCGCTGAGCAGGGAGCCAATGTGGGGTTCGATCCCAGGACCCCGGGATCATGAGCTGAGCCGAAGGCAGACGCTTAACCAGTTGAGCCACCCAGGCGCCCCAGGACACATTAGTGATGCTGGGAACCTGGGTGGGAGCGGTGGCAGCATGTGGTGTAGGGAGAGGCTAAGAATTTGGAGGAGGAAAAAGTAGCATGATAGGACCTCTGTCCAAAGGGAAAGTTTATGGTCTCTACAGTTCTGGAAACTTCACAGAGGAGGAAAAGCCATGCAGGTTGAAATGTGTTTGTATGTATTTATCATTTTTTGTTATTGAAAAGAGCCCCAAGGCAATGTTAAGTATTGCTGACCGAGATTAAATCCGTTTGGGTTCCCTGATGTGTCTGTGTTCCCAGTTCATTTAAGAAGC
Organism: Spilogale gracilis; assembly: GCA_004023965.1. Classification (NCBI taxonomy): domain Eukaryota; kingdom Metazoa; phylum Chordata; class Mammalia; order Carnivora; family Mephitidae; genus Spilogale; species Spilogale gracilis. The sequence continues at coordinate 21,921 of PITA01023305.1, forward strand.
AGTGTTTCAGATAAGAGAGTGGGTAATTTCCTGTAGCGCCCGTGAAAATGGGCTCACCCGGGGACCCCGGCTTTTGTGGAGAGCCAGCTGCGAGTCCCGTGAGTGCCCAGCCCAGAGTCAGGGAGTCGGCAGCTTGGCAGTTCTTGTGAACTTCCACTGCGGAGTGATCGCCGCTTCCTGCGCCCAGCCCTGTGCTTAGCTTCTGGGAGGGGCCCGATGCTGACAGACACTTCAGACATTTGCTTTCTGTTCCCCCTTTTTTTGGGGGGGGGGGGCCTTCTGTGGACATTGCTTATCCTTCTGACGATGTCTCTTGTCATTTCCATCCACTGGAGTTAAGGATAGGAGGACCTTTGGATTTGCCTGGATTCTTGGGAGAAAAGACAAAGGAAAAACACATTTTTTTCTGGTCTTCATTAGTGTTTAATTAAAAGCTTGCTTCCCCTAGCTCTTTGGCTGTGTCCGAGCTTTTGAAAATTCTGCAAGCACAGACAATATAAAGAGAATTTGACCCTTTGAGTTACAAGAGCTAGTTATTGTGTCTAATTATCAACCTCAAATAATGACAGAATCATAATCCCCAGCACAAAAAGTAATGCTAGGAACTTCCCAAATAATTCCTGAAGACAAAATACACTTACTTTTAATAGTGTAATACCAGTTTTTGAATGAAATTAGTGTTTAAGTTTGAAACAATTTGGTCAGGACAAAAAGAATCTTAACTCTCAACTCTTAATTTATGGGGTTCTTCCTGGAAGTCTTTATATATTAATATTTCTAGGTCTCCTTGCCAGATATAGTTCCAGCCAAGCTCATAAGATTTTGCCCTCAAATACCATTTAGAAATGGTATTTTTTTAGTGAATATGTTTTTCCTTTAATAAACTTCAGAAGCCAACTTCAAGTTTAAAAAAAAAAATTTTTTTTTTTGAGATGTTAGTGCCAGAGTCTGAACAGTACCCTTTATTCACAACCAAACTGGATCAGTTTAGGTTTTTTTCCAGCTCCTATGCTACATTAGGTGATAAATACAGCAAAACTTTGCCACACCTTAGGTATGCTGTCTATGTGTGTCTTAAGCAAATCAAATTAAATTATGGTCTTTCCATCCTTTTCTCTTTTCTCCTGACTTTTTTCCTTTCTGGGTATTTTCTCAGAGCTAAGTAGGTCAAGTTTAAGGATATGAATAATTTATTATATATATGTATGTATATGTAGGTGTGTGAGTACAAATATACAAATAATGGTATAAACACGTGTGTGTGTGTGTGTGTGTGTGTGTGAGAGAGAGAGAGAGAGAGAGAGAGAGATTATATCTGATTTTCCCAGATAGGAAAGTCGTGAACCAACATATTCATCAAACATAACTTTTACTTTTTTCCCCTCAATCTTCAACATCACTTTTTCTTTAAGATTTTATTTATTCATTTGAGAGAGAGAGAGATAGCGCAAACAAGGGAAGAGGCAGAGAGGGAGGAAGAAGCAGGCTCCCTGCCCAGCAGAGAGCCCAATGTGGGGCTTGATCCCAGGACCCCAGGTTATGACCTGAGCTGGAGGCAGATGCTTAACTTACTGAGTCACCCAGGTGCCCTCGACATCACTTTTAAAGTTATGTTATGGGGGGCCTAGGTGGCTCAGAGGATTAAGCCTCTGCCTTCGGCTCAGGTCATGACCTCAGGGTTCTGGGATCGAGCCCCACATCTGGCTCTCTGCTTGGCAGGGAGCCTGCTTCCCCTTCTTTCTCTGTCTGCCTCTCTGCCTACTTGTGATCTTTCTCTCTCTCTCTCTCTCTGTCAAATAAATAAATAAAATCTTAAAAAAATAATTAAGTTATGTTATGATCCTGAAATAATTACTTGTTATCAATAATATAGTTAAGTTTCATAGTAAATGATATTTTTTAGGAAGTTGCTATCAGTTTGAAGTTTAAGCATGGGAAGTTGCTATCCCTTTTGATGAATTTCAGCAAATGAAAATTAGTGAACAACGTCATGTGTTTCTGTTGGCTTAAAGATAAGAAACTAGGGAATGGGAGAGCTGCTTATGTGCCGAAGATCCCTTGTCACCTCCTGGCTCAGCTCCACTGCCTGTGAAATGAGGCCATGCCATGGCTGCCTCATTGGGGGACACTAGTAAGGAGCGGTAGAGTGAGTCACTCACAATGTGGTGCTTGCCCACTCTCCTTCTTCCCCAGCAACCACCCACCCTGTGCAAGACAGTAGTTGCAGGCAGGAGAAAGGGATGAAGAAAAACACAGATGAAGAGGACAGCAAGAATACCGTGCCTTCCTGTGCCAAAGCAGCTTCATTCATTATTTATGGGTATTTAATGACAGCTGTCTGTTTTAATAGACCATGTAATGAGATGAAAGGCTTTAACTATTTCCTTTGAGTGATAGACACATGTCCTTTGGGAGCTGAGGATATTGGAGTCAGATGGATGTGAGCCCCGATCCTGTGCTTCATCCCTGACTGGCAGTGTGGCCCAGGACATGCTGCCTGACTCCTTTGAACCTCACTCTTATCATCTATGAAATGGGGACATGATATGTCATAGTACTCTTGGCAGGTTTAAGTGGGAGAATGTTATGGGGCTTCTCAGTCCTGCAGCTGGGGTATGACAAGAACTCAATAAATTATTGTTTAGGAGAAAGACCCCGACCACTAAAATAGGCAGAAAAGACAAGAACAAACGTGCTAGAAATGGGATGCTCTTTTCCTCTGTATCTCAGTGAACTTACATAAAATAAGGATAAGAGAGCAGAAGGATATTTTGAAGCAGGGGAATTAAATTGTTAGTGATCTGGTAAGTTGCTACAACCTTCTTGGAGGCAAGTTTAGTGATATCCAATCAAAAGGTGAGAGGTGTGGCCTCTCTGACGGAACATTTCCACTTTAGGAAGTCACCTTAAGAATATTCCCACATAGGGTGCCTGGGTGGCTCAGTTGGTTGGACGACTGCCTTTGGCTCAGGTCATGATCCTGGAGACCCGGGATCGAGCCCCACATCGGGCTTCATCACTCCCCCTGCTTGTGTTCCCTCTCTAGCTGTGTTTCTCTCTGTCAAATAAGTAAATAAAATCTTTAAAAAAAAAAAAGAATATTCTCATATAATGGTGTATGTGCAAGGTTTTCATTGCACCATTATTTGAAAGAGCAAACCACTGGGAGACGTGAAAAAGAGAATGCATGATAAAATGGTAATAGCTTTGTACCATGGCATTCCATGAGATCAGGAGGAAGAGTGAAGGAGAGTTATGGATCAAAGCTTCCCCAAATTGTCAGTGAGATGATTTCAAGTAAAAACAAAAGCACAAGACAGCACAAGATACAAGATGAGTGTGGGGGCGGGGGAGAGAGAAAGAGATAACAGATATTACACAAGAAATGTGCATCTGTTCCTTGACATTGGAGAACAGGGCTATAAACACCAAAGCATTAATGCTTACCCCTGGGCAATGTAAGGGGTAAGCATTGTAAGGGGAGAGCTTTCCACTTCTTTTACTTTCATAATTCTGAATTTAAATTTTTTATAGCAAGGATTTATGTAATTTTTGTACTTTTATAAAATTTCCTACGTAAAACGCTTGATCCAGGCTATTGTGAAAAGGATTTCCGGGGAGTAGGGATCTGTCCCAGGTAACCCTGTGTCACTGCTCCCAGCATGTAGCATATCCCCCAAGTGTTTGTCTTGTATATCCATTTAATAATGATTACTAATCATTATTGATGTGATTACTATTGAATAAAATGTAATATTTGTACTCATTTAAATGAGTACCATGGAGTTTTTCATCATTAAAATAATGAAAGCCCAAAAGTATAATGTTATAGAAATGCATGGCTGATTTTTTTAAATTTTATTTATTTAATAATTTATTTGAGGGAGAGAGTATGAGCAGAGGGAAGAGCAGAGCGGGAGGGATAGGCAAAGTCAAGGACATTCTGCACTGAGTGCAGAGCCCAACGTGGGATCCCATCTCAGGAACCCCGAGTTCATAACCCTGAGATCATGACCTGAGCCAAAACCAAGAGTTGGACGCTCAACTGACTGAGCCAGCCAGGTGCCCTGAAACGCATGGCTTAAAAGTGAAGGTAGTTAATTAGTGGTATACATTCATGAGATGTTTTTTAAATGTATAGGGGCATACATATTACATTAAAACAAATTTTTTTTGCAAAGGTGAGACCATCATATATACATCTTATTTTGAAATGTATTTATTTACTTACATATTTAGATACTGATCTCTTATTATTTTCCATAACTGTTGTATATGCAATGGTATGACTGTACCATAGTTACTTTCATCAGTCCCCTATTAATGGGCTGGGTTATTTCCAGTTTTCACTAAGACAGTGCTACAATGAGCATCTTTTTATGAAAAGCATTTGTGGGAGAGTTTCTATAAGATAAATACCTTCAGAGGAAGGAATTTGGATTTCAAAAAAGGTTGTCCCACTTTATGCTACTGTTGAATGAACAAGAGCCCTTCTCTTCCATACCCTAACCAACAACTCTTGATTTATGTCATTCTCCTAGCCAAAAATTTATTTTATACCTTTTTTAAATTTTTTATTTTATTTATTAGTGAAGCTCTCCAATTTTCATAATGTTTTTAAGGGCGATAATGCTTCGAACACTGGGATTGTTCTTGCCGGAGAACATCAGGAGAAACACATTCTGCATTTTAATATAGTATCGAGTGGTTTGCATGTTTTTGAAGCCAGACTCAAGAGCAAATTTTTGTGTCTTAAAAATGTCTGTCATCTCAGAGCGGTATGGAATTTCTATAGTTAAAACAAGTTGATGTAGAGCATTGCCGGTTCAAATCCAAGTATGATAAAGATAACTTGTCATTCAGCCTCTCCGTCATGCCCTATAATCTGAAGATTTAGAAATAGCGGGGAATACATCTTTATTTTTACATTTTCTCTGTTGTCTGTGTCATACTGTGATTTCCCCGTTCATTATTGAGTGGATTTCAGCAGTTTTGTTTTATCTCTTCTGTAAATGTTCTATACTTCATTTAGAGAAGTTGGAAAGGGCTTGCCAAGACTTTTATTTATTTATTTTGTAGTAGGGAATAAAGCTTGGGGCAGGAGAACAAAATGTTTCACTGTCTATTTTCTTTCTCGTCTTAGATGTCCAAGGCCTTGAAGCTTATTTGGCCCTCTAAATCCATATTTATTTACTTTTTTAAAGATTCTATTTATTTATTTGACAGAGAGAAACACAGCTAGAGAGGGAACTCAGGGATCATGACCTGACCTGAAGGCAGACACTTAATGACAGAGCCATCCAAATGCCCCTAAATCCATATTTATAAATTTAAACATAATTTTGCCCTAGTTGAATTGTCTCGATGAGATTTCATAGCCACAAGCAACTGTGAAGCTGTCTTTTGTCCCATTTTGGGAGCCACCAGAACCGATTACGTAGATGACGGGGCAGTGCTGGTCCCGTTAATGTCATGTCACTGGAGAGAGAGCACCCTGCCGCTGAGGGCGGATTGACCCGCTGACGTGTTTTCGTATGGAGTTCCAGCAGGGCGAGCCTCACCCAGAGGTAGCTTGGAATTGCCACAGGAAGCCCTTCAAAGAGGCATTTGTCATGTTTTAACTGCACAGCTCTCACCTTGGCCTTCTGCTGGCACACCGTCTCCCTTCTGGAGGCATCCACTGGGCACATGGCAAAAAGGCAGGTCCCAGTGCAGATTCCCTACCGTGGCAGCCAAGGAGGCTAGATCTCCCTCTGTTTGCAGCCCAGTTCAGCTAGGGGACAGGCCTGGGGCCTCCACCTCGCTCCCAGACACCTGCACACCCTTGCACTCGGAGTGAAGAACTAGAGGAGGGAAGGAGTGAGCTTGAGTGTGGTGAGCTGGGAAAGGAACGTTCGAAAGTCAGAACCGTCCAGGCAGCAGTGGGATGCCACACAGGATGGGTACATGACATGTTCTTGGCTGTGTTGCCCCCAGCTGCGTTCTCTTCTTTCCTATTCACTTTCCAAGCCTGCTTCCAAGAGCCACTTTTTTCCTTCTTCTAGGCCGAGAGGCCTGATTTGGTCAGGAATCAGTATCAGCCGCCATGTCATTTGGGAATAATCCGCCTGGCCCACCAGCCAGTGCTTCCCAACTTCTCTTCAGGTGATAGAGTTCATAGAAGATGACAATGTTGATGTGGCTCCCAGGGTCCGTGTTCATGAGGCTGCAGGGTCCCAGGCTGCCGTGAGGGCTGAGGGGACCAATCGCTTAGGATAGCTTTTCCCTATTATATTTACAGATTGCTTGTGAAGCTGGGTCCGAGGGCGCCATGATGACCTTTTCCTCTTGCCACTGTTTTGTTTAGTATAAACATATGACCCAGGGTGATGGGAGGCAGTTTGCTGATGCATTTCTTTTTTTTTTTTTTAATATTTTATTTATTTATTTGACAGAGAGAAACACAGCTGGAGAGGGAACACAGCAGAGGGAATGAGAGAGGGAGAAGCAGGCTTCCTGCCGAGCAGGGAGCCCGATGTGGGGCTCGATCCTGGGTCTCC
>PITA01023306.1:0-28455 GCA_004023965.1 Spilogale gracilis
GTGGATGTGCCGTTTCCTTTCGGGGTATGAAGATGTTCTGGAATGAGACAGTGGTGATGGGTGTACAACTCTGAACATACCAAAAAAAGCACTGAACAGCACACATTCAAAGGATGAATCTTATGGGATGTAACTTAAATACCTCGTCGGGGCTGCTCACCGGGTACCCACCTTCTAGCTCGCTGCACCCCGATCCGAGCGCTCCGGGCAGAGTCAGCACCGTTACTCCATGTTCCACCGTTCCTTAGGGAGCAAAGGGCAAGCCACAAATGGACAACAGTGACAGATTCTGGGGCAGGTCTGAGGCTGGAGATGGTGGGGGAAAAAGTCCCGGTAGCTTTATAGGTCATGCTTTAATATTTTAAAGTAGAATGTATTCATGTGCTACCTGTGTACTTAAAATTTATTTTTGGAGGATGCCTGTGTGGCTCAATTGGTTAAGCATCTGTCTTCAGCTCAGGTCATGATCCCAGGGTCCTGGGATCGAGCCCTACATCGGGCTCCCTGCTCAGTGGGGAGCCTGCTTCTACCTATCCTTCCCTGTTCCTGCTCTCTAGCTTGCTATCTCAAATAAATAAATAAAATCTTAAAAAAAAATAATTTTGGGGGGCACCTGCCTGGCTGAGTTGGTGGAGCATGTGACTCTTGATCTCAGGGTTATGAGTTCAAACCCCACATTTGGTGTAGAGCTTACTTTAAAAATTTTTTAATTTTTTTCTCAAATGTGTGTCCACTGTATTGATCTTTTAAAGTTTTTTTTTTAAGATTTTTTTTTTTAAGATTTTATTTATTTGACAGAGAGAAACACAGCCAGAGAGGGAACACAAGCAGGGGGAGTGAGAGAGGGAGAAGCAGGCTTCCCGCCGAGCAGGGAGCCCGATGTGGGACTTGATCCTGGGTCTCCGGGATCATGACCTGAGCTGAAGGCAGTCGCCCAACCAACTGAGCCACCCAGGTGCCCCTTAAGACTTTATTTATTTATTTGACAGAGAGAAACACAGTGAGAGAGGGAACACAAGCAGGGGGAGTGAGGGAGGGAGAAGCAGGCTTCCCGCCGAGTAGGAAGCTCCACGCAGGACTTGATCCCAGGTCTCTGGGATTATGACCCGAGCCAAAGGCAGTTGCCCAATCAACTGTGCCACCCAGGAACCCCCAAAAATTTTTTAATTTTTAAAATGCTTGCTGTTATGTTGAAATAGATCTTTCTATTAGTCACTTCAAATTGTCTGACTTAACAACCATATCTAAACACTGACAGCAACTAAAAGCTAGGAAAGTTATAGAGAATACTGTCATCAAAAGAAACAGTCATTTCTAATATAATTAGCTTCATTGCTCCAAACTACAAATTACAGCAACCCCCCCCCAGCAATTAACCAAAAGTAGAGAAAAAACAGCAGTTGGGGGGAGCACAGGTGCCCAGCGCAGGGAAGGGGGGCAAAGTTCGATCCCCCCCACCACCCCATATGCCTCATTCTAACATCCCAGGTCTTGGAAATGCATGCTCTCACCTCTCTCGGCTGCTCTGGGCATTCAAGCATCTTGCACTTGAGCTGTAAGTAAAGTAGGGGTTGGGGGGACAGCTCCACAATAAATTGCCTTAATCTGCTGATCACACCTATTTTTAGGCCTTTGTTTTATAGCTTGGTGAAATGAGAAGGTACGGAGGATCCAAATACACAGCTATATTAAGATGTTTCTTGAGAAACAGGGAGACGCTTTCACAAGCAAGCCACAGGTTGTTTTCCCCCAATTAGGGAAGCTGCTGAAGTGTTGGCCGATCTGCCCCCTGGTCATGTGAAAGACAGGGTCCATGCCTGGTGATTTAATGTGAGGACGACCCTGCCTGGAGGGATGCATGCAAACTCTCACCTCTCCTGATCGGCAGAGCCTGCAGGAGACCCCAGGGAGATGGTGGCCACGCCGCCCACCCTGAGCCAACCAGGGAGAAGGTAGCCAAGATCCTCCCAGCAGACTCGGCACTCTGTAGTTGGCGTCCAGGTGCCACATTCCCATGGTCCCCAGCTAATAGGTGAGGGACTTGGGCACTCCGGCCATCATGCTAGAGGCCGGAGACTCAGTCAGCAAGGAAGGAAACAAAGCCTCTCTTCTGGCAGAAACTGCATTCCAGCACAGGCCACCTGAACACTAGACAAATGCATAATGTCCAGGAGATGACGAGGACAAGAGAACAACTGAAAAAGGAACGAGGGGCAGAGAGGGATGGGCGCTGCTGCTTGGGCCCTGGGAAGGGAAGGCACCCTGGGCATGGATGCTGCCAACATCTGGAAGGAGAGGGCTCCAGGCAGCAGGAGCAAAGGCCCTGGGACACCTGAGGAGGGGAGAGTGTCAGGGAGAGAAGAGGAAGGAAGAGGACATGATGGTCAGTGCCAGGGACCTAGTCTCAGTAACGTGGGAAGGGACTGGACAGTTCTGATCACAGGAGGGAAGCAAGGAGACTTGCATTTTCAAAGGTCACTCGGCTGCTGGGGGAGAATGGACTGGAGGGACCAAAGATGGAAGGACGCCTTAGTGTCTGGGTGAGAGGCCACGGTGGCCTAACTCCAGGCAGCAGACAAGGCCGTGGATATGGTGGATTCTGCATATATTTTAAGGTAAAGCTGACAGGATCTGCTGATGGATGGAGGTGGGGAGAGAAGGAGAGGGGAGGCCAGGATGCCTCTAAGGCTTCAGGTTTAAGAACACGTTTGGGTCCCAAGGCTGTGCAGCCAGCTGTGGACCAAGATCATGGATCTGAGGAATGGTCTGTTTTTGCAGGAAAGCAGCGCTATAGTGAGGTCCTAAGAACACCACGGGAGCAGCCAGTCACCGCTGGGGGCAGGTAAACACAGGGTTCCCAAACACTGTGCGCAAATTCCTTGGCATCAGAGCAATAGCCCTGAAGGCTCGTCTATGTCATGACTGGCAAGCTGGGAGGGATGGAGGGAGGCAGGACCCTGTATACACAGTATCTCCTTAAATCCTCAGGAGATACTGATTATCTTTATTTACAAATGAAGAAGCCACCATAAAGATGTCTATGGTGGATGGAATATCTGACATTAACAAAAAATGCGCATGGAGAAATCTATAATCTGGGATGGGCAAGGTCTTCCCCAGCAAGATGCAAAATGCAGAAGGAGCTGGGCACCTGGGTGGCGCAGTCGGTTGAATGTCTGCCTTGGGCTCAGGTCATGATCCCAGGGTCCTGGGATGGAGCCCCATGCAGGCTCTCTGCCCTCCCTCTCCCTATGTCCCTTCCCCTGTGTGCCTGCTCTTTCTAAAAGAAATAAAATCTTAAAAAAAAAAAAAAAAAAAACAACTCAGAAGCTGTAAAGAAAAAGCCTATTAAATTTGAATTCATACAAAATGTGTATGTGTGTATATATATATACACACACACATGGACGTAAATGCAAAGAAAATGGCCTGGATGTATACACCCCAAGCTTCCTTCAACCGCTAGACTTTTGGAGTGAGGATTCAATTGAACAGGGTGGGGAAGAATAGAACCCTCCACTCAGGACTTGCAACGCCTAAGAAAACGCTAAGGTGTTTGAATGTTTATCATCATTAATTCATATATTGCTTCTAAAACTGACAGCATTATAAAAACTCAAGGATGTTAATGATACTTGTATTCAAACTTTCCGCTGCACGTAACAGACACCCAACCCGAGGGAGCAGAAACAAAAGGAGGAAGTGGTGGCCCATACTTGGGAAGCTGGGCGTGGCACTGGCCCCAGCTGCTGCCAGCAGGTGCTGAGACAACGTGGCCAAGCCTCTGTGTCCTGCCCCAACTCTCACTCCGCTTATCTCAGTTTCTCTTCATTCCCAAAGGATACCACCACCTGGCGGACAAGAGGGCTGCCTGAAGCCCCAGGCACACCTCTTCTCCATAGAGCAGCTCTACTGCAAAGGGAATCACTTTTCTCCATATATTCATCCCAGGGGGGCCACTGATTGGGGTGACTTGCAGGGGGGTGCTTCTGCCTCACCCAGTGAGTGGGACCAGTGCCATGGAGTCTACTGGGTCACCTGCCCATGCCCGTGAGTGTGGAGGACCCCCTTCCCAAGACTATGATGGGCCCTATGGACCAGGAGAGGACTGCCCCCAAAGAGGGAACCAAACCCAAACCAGAGGAAGGGGGATGGGAAAACGTAGTGGGCAGGGCAAGCAAACAGACAATCCACAACAGAGCAGAAATAAACACAATCTGAAATCGCTGCCCAGCATCATACAGCGGGTCAACGGCAGAGGTGGAATTCAAATCAGGTGTCAGAAACTGCAAGGTCATTGTTCTCTCCACTTCACCTCTGTGCCACTGTTGGCAGCCAGGGGACACCAATCTCAGTAAGCCCTCTGCCTGCGAAGGGCGGGCTGCGGGCCTGTCATCCAAGAACTCCAGTAAGCCCATCACATTCCTTAAAGTTCCTTCCAGATTATCGTCCTTAGAACAGAGAGAATCTGCTGGAGGGAGGGAGGAGAAGGGGGAGAGAAGCCAGGTGAGTGTTTAAGAGATTCGGAGGACAAAGATGAGGTAGGTCCCAACAGAGCTTGGAAAGAAGAGGAAAGTATGACGATGTAGAGAATGAAGACAAAGACTCATCCTGTAGACGCCTTCACGAGCGTCCTCACCAAACACCTTGTTTTGCATCATGGACGGAGCCATATAAAAAGAATGGAGTGGACATCCCACAGGTCTGTCCTCAGAAGTCTGCAATTTAAGATGGACACACTGGATGGGCGACTGTCACGGGAAACACACACAAGATAAACATGACCCTGATACAAGCCAACCAACTTTTCTTTATGCAGAATCCAAACACATAACGAAGAAAAGCTCAGTCAATAGATTTTTAAAAAATACAATTACGGGGTGCCTGGGTGGCTCAGTGGGTTAACACCTCTGCCTTCAGCTCAGGGTCATGATCTCGAGGCCCATGTCGGGCTCTCTGCTCAGCGGGGAGCCTGTTTCCTCCATGCTCTCTCTGTCTGCCTCTGTCTACTTGTGATCTCTCTCTGTCAAATAAATAAATAAAATCTTTAAAAAAATACAATTACTGGAAGGATAACAGGCACCATTGTAAATTCAAATTTTCTAGAGTGTTTATTCCTCTTATGCCATCCTCCACCTACCTATGCCACAAATATTTGCTTACTCAAATGCCCACTGCCTTCAGAAACCCTGCCCACTCTTGTGGTCTCACTGTAAATGAGGACTTGATCTACATCTTATGACTGAATCAATTAGATTATCCCAATCCCAAACCACGCTCTTTCAATGGTGGTCAAATGTATAAAAGTAGACAATGCGTTACTTAATAATGTTGGCTGCAGCATAATTAAGCTGGTCTTCACCAAAGCCCACAGACAAAGAGAAGCCAGACACTTTGGTGCTCAGGCACGGGGTGGTGGTAGCCAGTCCTTGCTCTTGTTTCACGTAGGAAATGAGGTCCAACCTTGCCCTGGATTGATGAATTGGGGCCTGCTCGGACAGCTTTCTCCATCCCTAACCACTCAGCTCTCCATTACCAGGAGAGGGAGAAGACAGGCACCTTCACACAGAGAATGTCTAAACTACTTATTACTAGTCTTTTCCAAGCTGGACAGTTAGCTATATAAATACTTCATTCTTCATCACTTTTACCCCTTTCTACACAGGAACACGACACTTTCCAACGCAACTTGCTTCAAGCCAATGGAAGAACCAAGAACATAATTAAAGCTGTGTAAACACTTCTAGAGCTCACCCTGACCCAGTTTTCTTCCAACACACGGGAGGATCGCCCTTCCCAGCCCTCTTGGTCTGATTTGTTCTTGCCGATCGGCTGTGAAGAGCAGAGATGCCACCTCCTGACTGAAGCATTTAATTGCTGGGTGAGAGCCTATGATGCCCTCTTATCCTGTCTCAATGACCAAGGAGGTGGCATGTTCCAGTCAGTGCAGCTGTGAGATGGGGACCAGATGGAGCAGCCCCCTCTATATTTGCCCCACCAATCCTTGGAGGACGTGGGAATGAGTGACACATACTTTTTTATTGAACTAAGCCTCTGCAATCTGGCTACAACATAGTCTAGTGTGACTTAATGAGAAAGTTTTGAGTCTAGTGAAAGGTTATGATATGTATACAAATAAGTAAAATGAAATAAAGGAAGGCTGACATTGGCCTACCCTGCCAAGGTAGTCAACCGTGTCCAGTGGGGGAGTGAAAAGTGGATGATATTAATGTGGTGTAGACGGATGACAGTAGGAAACGTTCACTTCCACTTGGGAGTTAATCCGGAAGTGGTGATGCAGGAGAGGGCGTGTAAATATCAACATCATAGACACTTAAAGCAATCTGCAGGATCACTGACATTCCTCAAGTTCATTTGGGAAGGTCCCTCCAAGGGGAATCCTTTTTCTAAGAGCCATTCCTCCCAGGAACCTGAAGGCCAGGTGGTGATTCCAGCCAGTGGGAACCCCCCTGCCTGAGCTGCTGGGTCTCCATCCAGGTCACCTCATGTTTTCTATGAGATGGGGAGATGAACCCTGTCGTCCCTCCTCAAGACTTGCACAGGGCTGGGGGCCCCCGGGAGGGACTCTTTCTGCTGCTCCCACGGGTGGCTTCCATTGGCCATAGGCTGCCCACAGCTCCTCGTGGCTGACTCTGCTCTCCAAGGGCAGCGGCTCCTTCTGAGGGGCCAGCAGCCACTCTCAGGAGCAGTTCACTTAGCAATCCTGGTGGCAAGAGTGGCTGCTCTCAAGGAATGTCATCGCCCACTGGTGCCTCGGGTGACCAGTTCCTGGGGTCGTCAGGGTTCTGCCCCTCCAGCAGCTCCAGATGGACAGGTGATGAGCCAAGCACGTGTCCTAACACACTTCACAGGGGTTAGTGTCGGGCCAGCCTTCTGGGCGGCAGCAATGGCACCAGGGACCCAGGCCAAAGAGCTCCTCCTTTACGAAACCTTTCCACTGCCCTCCAAGGACTGCAGATATGTTACACTTCTAGCTGTCCAGCACAGGCAAGACCCAGGGTCATGAGCCTCTTGAATCAGGGAACACTCTATCTCCCTTAAGAGGGTCTCCTAATATTCCTCAGTCCTAAGTGTGCTGAGGCTCAAGTGTCTACTCAGTGCCTTTGGCAGAAGTCTCAACATCCCATCTCCAGGATCAGGAGCACTTCTGTGATTCTGCCCCCAAGCCTTGACTGCTTAAGCCTCAGTAGATGGGTATGTTTCATCCTAACAATATTTTGGGTTATAATCCTGTTTGCAAAACCTGAAGAACAACCCCCTCCCTAAGCCTCAGTTTCTTCACCTGGAAACTGGTGTTAGATCTGCTCTACCTACCTCAGGGAATGGTTGTGAGACTGACATTAAATTAATGGAAGTAAAAGCTCTTTTAAAACACTACTGTTGCTGAATACTATTAGCGCATTTATTCTTTAATTTGCGAGACATGCATATATTTCATTAATAAAAAATTCCTTATCAATGCCATAAACACTCAGTTTGAAGTATCAAATGACTCAATAACTACTTAACTAAGTCCCTTTAGTGTGCAAAGTATCATGAGGCACACAGCTAAGTTTAAGGCCTGGTCTTTTCTCCCTAGTGATTTAAGCCCAGTGAGGGGTTATCATCTAATATAACCTTATTGCATCTAAAGAGAGTAGAGAAGGGTGCCTGGGTGGCTCAGTGGGTTAAAGCCTCTGCCTTCGGCTCAGGTCATGATCTCAGGGTCCTGGGATCGAGGCCCACCTCGGGCTCTCTGCTCGGCAGGGAGCCTGCTTCCTCCTCTCTCTCTGCCTGCCTCTCTGCCTACTTGTGATCTCTCTCTCCCTGTCAAATAAATAAATAAAATCTTTAAAAAAAAAATGAAGAGAGTAGAGAAGACTCAGAATATCATCCAAGCCATGTCCCCCACTTAACAGGGAGGGAAATAAAGGCTAAGCAATAACCAGCAAATACCCGACAACAGCTATAACGCTAGCTAGCACTTACTGTGTAGTTTCTGTGTCAGAGACTTGCTTCTAACCCACAGCAGGACTACAGCCCAGGCCGGGGACCCCAGTGTCCAGACTTGGCCAGGAGTATTTCCACAAGTATATATAGATCAAGTCCTCTGCATCTGACCTGTTCGTTGAGTTTTTATGTCAACTGCTTTTCTTTTGTGATTCTCACATTGAGTGCCCTGCAAAGAAGACGACTTGAAACAGCAGGCAGAACAAATGAACATTATAGGAGGCAGCCTGGAGGAACTGAGGCACGAGAGAGGAAGGAAAAGACACTCAAAAAACGGAAGCCAGGGGTCCCTCGGTGGCTCAGTCGTTAAGCTCTGCTTTTGACTCGGGTCATGATCCCAGAGCCCGGGGATAGAGCCCTGCATCAAGATCCCTCCTCGGCGGGAAGCCTGCTTCTCCCTCTCTCACTCCCTCTGCTGGGGTTCCCTCTCTAGCTGTGTTTCTCTCTGTCAAATAAATAAAATCTTTAAAAAAAAAAAAAAAAGAAGAAGCCAAAGTGAGGATAACCTAAAATGACTGAAATTTTAAGCTACTCTTTATAATAGATGTGCTGGGGAATTACAGAAAAAATACTGTTTCAGCCAAACAGAATATAAAGTATACACCTATGACATAACAGAAGAGTAATTATCAGGGTCTCTAGAACAGTTTTCATTAGGCTTAATCAGTAAAGATTGAAAAATCCTAGAAAGTCTTCTCATACTTGGACTATTGCATAGCACAATTACCTATTACAACTACTAATGATGACAAATACTATTATTTGTCATCAACACACACACACACACACACACACACACAATTTCCTCTTCTGTGGTCTTTGAGCTCAGGGAGACAGACAAGAGCATCCATCCCAAGACACCCTTCTAAAGCAACCTTGGGAAATCTGGGTGCCACCTTCTGGGAGTGGTATTTCATGACAACCTTCTGTATGGGAATTCCTTGTTCCCCAAGCAACAGCAGCCCCAGAAGACTGTGGTCCCAGTATCACCAGCCCTCCTCCACCGTCGAGGGTCAGGGGCTCATGTGGGACCTGTCCTCCAGGTGGAAGTCCTACCTCTAGTCCTCTCGGTGTGGAGCCCAGAACAGGTAGCAGTTCCTAACCAAGCAGATGTCTAACTGGAAACTAGTCACTGGGGTGCCCACTACTCACAAGAGACTTTGGGAAAGGAAGCCCCACCTCTTTTTCCCAAAGGGGGAGAGGGAGAATGGAACCAGTCTCTCTTCCAGAAACTGTGAGTTTCTCTCCCTTCTCAGCCTCTCCCTGTTGGGAGGGATGGGATGGGGATCAGGTTTGGGTTGGGAGGCTGAGAACTCAGGGTGGAAAGCAGCTCTTTCAGGAGACCCAAAGGGGCAGACCCCAAACTCAGATGCTCTCTAAAGTCAGAACTGGAGGTACAATGGGGGAAAAGACAGTGCTGACCCATGGGGTTGTTGTGAGGATCAAATGAGTGAACATGTGGGAGTTCCTTGTACCAGTGCTGAGCACACCGCATAGGTCGCAGAAATGTGTGTATTTCTGTCATCATTTACAGGCCTGGCTGCATCTCCAGGCCATCTGGGATTATCTCGCTCAGCACAGTCACCAGACTCTTCTGCTAAACACTAGCCCAAAGACAAAGCAAAACGCTCAATATGATCCCAGCCCAACTACTGGTATCGTGGGTCACTCATCAGCACAAATGTTAAAGCCAAGAGAGCTTAGATGCCAAGGGTGAAACGGCATGGAAAGAGATGTGCAGTTTTTACACTTTTGGCTTCTTAGCCGTGAACTCTCTCTCCTTGTATGAAATACTTGGTGGAAGACTAAAATATAATGCTGCTGTGACTGAAGCGGGTCCACCAGATGTGGGATGGGGACGCTCACCCCGTCCTGCCCACGTTGGGGCAGCCCCTGTGCCTCCAAAGGACACAAGTGAAAAAACAAACAGGCCGAGGGGCACCTGGCTGGCTCAGTCAGAGAGAATGTGGTCTTGTTTGTGATTCTGTGAGTTTGAGCCCCATGTTGGGGGTAGAGGTTACTTAAAAAAAAAAAATCTTTAAAAATAAATAAATAAAGGAACACCTGGGTGGCTCAGATAGTTGAGCATCTGACTTCGGCTCAGGTTATGATCTCGGAGTTCTGGGATCGAGTCCCGAGTTGGGCTCCCTGCTCAGCAGGGAACCTGCTTGTCCTTCTCTCTTTCCCTCTCCCCTCCCCGCCCCTGACTCATGTTCTCTCTCTCAAATAAACTCTTAAACAAACAAATTGGCCAAATAGATCAAATATCACATTCTCTTAAACTCAGATGGGTTTTGCCTTTGCTCTACGTTGAGCCTTGTAAATTTTGAAATTATCATTTACCTTCAGATTACATTTAAGATTTGTCAGGGCCTCCACTCCAACTACGCCCACCCATAAACAGCACAGAGAAAAAACTCCGAGGTGACCTCCTGGCCTCAGGGCAGAGGGGCTGGGCAGAGCTGGCTGGGCTGGGCTCATCCCACACTGGCCTGCTGGCTGCTCCGGGGCTCCCGGCCGACCCACAGGGCAGCCTTCTCCAAGGCAGGCATCAGGAAAGAAATGCCAGGGTCATCCATTGGTTCTCTTACTCTCTTGACCCCAGCATTTAAATCCTGGCTGTGTCACAGCAGCAGGAGGGCGTTTGTGGTGCCACAGTGGACAGGGGGTGAGACATGTCAACAAGGGTTTACAGGCTGAAGATGTTTATCTCACACCGAACCTGACCCCTCATCAGAAGGACGGACAGCCCTGTCCCGGTTCAACGGCGAGCTGCTGTGCTGGCCCAAAGGGTCACATTTCACACCAGTGACTGAATTGTTGAGAAGAGCTTTTAAAACAAGAAAAACAAAGAAACACCACAATTTATAGCCAAGGACTTAGAATGAAATAAGATTCCATCAGGGCCTCATGTAAAATTAGATGCCAAATGCAGATTATCCCCACGTTACAAACACCCACGGAACACTTCGGCCCCAAATAGTGCCACCCACTCTCGGCCACGCTTGCTCCCGAGCCATCATCGTGGACTGTCTGAGCATTTTGGGGAGTGCCCTTCAAGAACGGGGACCCCAGGGCCCCAGCTCCGCAAGGCTGCCCACCAGCATCAAAAAAAGGAGCTTCTCTTTTTAAAGCTACAAGAAGGTGTTTTTTTCTTACTCTTTATTGTTCCTTTTTTTCCCCAAATGACAAAAAGAATTCCTGCTTGTTACAGACACGTGGATTCAGAGCTATAAAATCGAAAAAGTGAAACAGCTTCTGAAATCTCAGCCTCTGACAAGAGCCACCATTAATAATTTGAGAAACAAGAGTTTCATTTCCTTATGATCCAGCAAAAAAAAAAAAAAAAAAAAAAAAAAAAAAAAAAAAAAAAAAAAAAAAAAAAAAAAAAAAAAAAAAAAAAAAAAAAAAAAATCCTAGAACCTACATACTTGAATAGATGCTAGTAGGGATTTTAGTTTTACATCATAGCCAGCAAAACTAAAATGTTCAAAAATACCACCTTGTCCGATGATCAAAACTGAAAATTGTTGGAAAACCACATGTCTAAATAAAAGGTCACAAGGCTGGTTCTCACAAATTCATGTAACAGAAAAGAATAATAAAAAAAAAAAGGTGATAAATGTCTAGTTGGGATTAAGCTGGAAATTCAAAAGTGCAAAACTAATTTGAGTTGAATTACCAGGTAGTCAATACATAGAACCTTCTACACAATTTGTGGCGTTCAGTGGAAAATGAAAATCGGGAGCCCCTTGTTCAAAAATGATTAAGAATTTCAAAATGGCAGCAACAGAGGATTAAACGAATCACAGGCCTTTCTAAGCAAGAAAGTGTGCAAACTGCATACATGATTACGTGCCAGTGCGGCCCATCCAGTTCATACACACTAATTAAACCAAGCACCAAGTGTTTACTCTGTACTTTTAAGGCTTCAGTTCCATCACATTTCCTTTAAGATCGTTTATTGCAATTTCTGAAAAGGTTCAGCTTTCTCTAAGGAATAAATTGGTGAAATAAGAATAAGGCCGGGGAAAAGCATGAAAAAAAAAAACCAGTTTATTTTTAACTTGACCTTGATTAAATCATATGTTTTCTGATGCATTTTCCAGTTGAAATGAATTGGCTATGCAGCTAATATTGTAGAAATACAAAACATTGTGGAATATCAGGTTAGCCAAAATAAAATCTTAAGCTCCATTTCACATCCAAAAATGTACATCTGAGATTATTTACATGAGATAGTTTTCTAGGATAAATTTTGGAATACACTTTCAATTTTTTTTTGTGAACAAAATATGTGCTTCCTTCCCTATACTCTAATAAGCCGTCACTAAATAGACTTCCCACAAAAGTAAAGGAAAAGGAAAAGAAAACCTTTCCTTTGGCAGATTAAACTGTATAAAATTAAGAATTCTCTTTAGCCCCTTTAAAAGTTCAAAAAGTTCGTTTTATGACAAAAATTTGCTACATAAAGTAGTCATCCTAGGGCCTCCCTAGGCCATCTGAATGTATTTCCATGTTTAACTTGAGTTGGGTCATGCATAAGAATAGCTTGATCTTTAATACACGATAGGAATACCAAGAATTCTTTCTAAACTGCTATAAAAAGGCTCAGAAAAGCCAACAAAAGGCCTGGACCACATTCCTTGGCAATTATCAGTAGGAGCAGGAGGCAGAGACAGAGGGGGAAAGTGATCTCTAAAAGGCGTTGACTACAACAACCAAGCCTCTTCGATTAGGAGAAACAGCTGCAGAACCTCTTCTCTCTCAAGCAAAGGAGAATCACTTTTGTTCCTGAGGTTTACCCTCCAACAGACAAATGGAACACACGGTCCTAAATTCCCCACCCTTGAGCCTAGGAGAGACCAGAATAGCTCTCCATACCCAAACCTGAATTCTGATGGACACGACTTGGAGCCCTGGGGGGAGTTCTTCAAGCTTCCCCTGGGGTTCAACACTGTCACCCAATGAATGGTGTCTAACTGCCACTGCTGCAGGTTTTCGGGCGGCTCGTGGAAGGGCAGGGGGTCAGAAAGAGGACAGTAAGCCTGAGCTTCCTTCTCAGGGTCCCGAGCTCGTCTCAGAGACACAGATGTCGTCCATGTCAGACAGAGAAGGGAAGAGAGCTCACATTAAGATCCTACTGTGCGGGGCACCAGAGTGATTCAGTCATTGAACATCTGCCTTCAGTTTGGGTCATGATCCCAGGGTTCTGGGATCGAGCCCCGTATCAGGCTCACTGCTCCGTTAGGAGCCTGCTTCTCCCTCTCCCACTCTCCCCGCTTGTGTTCCCTCTCTCGCTTTCTCTCTGTCAAATAAATAAATAAAATCTTTTCTTTTTTAAAGATTTTATTTATTTGACAGAGAGAAACACAGCCAGAGAGGGAACACAGGAGGGGGGTGAGAGAGGGAGAAGCAGGCTTCCCGCCGAGCAGGGAGCCCGATGTGGGGCTCGATCCCGGGTCTCCGGGATCATGACCTGAGCCGAAGGCAGTCGCTTAACCAACTGAGCCACCCAGGCGCCCCAAATAAATAAAATCTTAAATTAAAAAAAAAAAAAGAGGCTTCTGTGTGCTGGAACCTCCCCCAGGGCCTCGGTGCACATCACAGTATTAACCCACACCAAGTGTTCCCATTTCACAGATGAGGAAGCCCACCACACTGAGCAAGGTCACTCGCTCCAAGTCACAGGGCTGCGAATAGGCAAGGCTGGGCTGCAAATTCCAGTCAATAGACTTTCCAAATCCCCTGCTTTTTCCTTAGTGTTGAAACCCAATTTGGGATTTCCCCATGCAGGGGAATTAAGGCAGGGCTTTGTCTCTATAGACTTTAGAACAATAACAGAAACACTGAAAGTCATTTGCTTTTTTTTTTTTTGCTTTTTTTTTTTAAATCACCAAGCACCAGCAATCTTAACAATGTCAGGGAGAAGTTATTCCTCCTGGAAAGCAGATATTTTGTGAGCTTAAGTAACAAAACAATTCCTACAGTTAGAGTTCGAATATTACATATGGAAACTTCAAGGGGTCATAGTTGTCATATTTACCCTTTGATAAAGAACGTATATACAGGAAAGGTCACTTGAGAGCTCTACCTTTGCAGCCCACTGCACCCCATGCAAACCCAAACACCAACTGATTTCAGAAATAATAACAGGTCAGAATCTTCTGATTCCACTTTCGACACCGTCCCTGCCTTCCGGCCCTGCAGTACTGCGTGTTCAGATGTTTCAACGGATTTACCATCAACAGTGAGAGCACAGAGCTACTTCAGTTCTGTCACTGTGTGGCCACATGGAGCTTTTATTTGCATTTAGAATTTAAAATAGCAAACTGCAAGAGCAAATTTTACTTCTGATGTGAACTACTGTACACATTTGACTAGGATCTTTAAAACTTAAATGTATTTTTTTTATCGTTCATTGTTTACAAGGTAAAGGAAAAAAAATCAAGAAAACAATGATTGCTTCTTACGTGATTTTTACCGAAAGTAATTTTTACCAAAAGTAATTTTTCAGAGAACAGGAATGTGAAAAATTATCTGTCCAGGTGGCCAGCGTGCTGGCTGAGCTTTCACTGCCCTCCATCAAACCGATCCCCCAGCCCAGGCAGAAAGAGCATCCTGCAGGAACCTGGGGAGCGCAGGGTGGCTGGCCAGGAGCCCAGCTCCTAGGGCACAGTGGTGAACTGTTAGATCCAAGGGGCTGCCTGGCAACACCACACTTCTATTCTCTCCCGGTAAGAGTGCTCTTACAAACAAAATGTATGATTGTACAGCGATCCTTACCTTCGACCCAAGCACACTCTGTGTGCAAAACTGATACTTTTCTTCAAATCCAAATGTTTCCAAATCTTTCTCAGATACAAAGACCATAAAGTTCGCCATCTCAGACCTGGTGGCACCAACACTGACCACCCTTTCCCGGATCTTTCTTCTCTCCCCTCCCTGCACTTCCCGCCAAGTTGTCCACTCAGTTCTTTCAAGCGCTCAGTGATCTGATTGCACACAGTCTATATTGGCTATTATTTGCAACTACTTAATTCCCAGACCCAAGGTGCATATTTCTCGAAGACAAGAACCACCACCATACCATTTGAATCTCCTTCCCTCACCTAGCCCTTACACAGTCTTGGACACATTGTAAAAGCCAGTGACTCATTCTAATTTATTTAACAAGTACTAATATGATGCTTATTAGAAGTCAAAGAATTAAACATAAATTTATTGTTGGGAGCCACAAATTTAAATAACAAAGTATTATACCTATTACAGTAGGAAATCTAAACACGTCATTTCCATATGACCCAATGATTGCCCCTTTGGCTGTTCATCTCCGAGCAATGAAAACATATGTTCACATGAAAACCTATACACAATCATTCATAGCAGCTTTATTTGTAATAGCCAAAAATAGATGAATTGTTCAACTGGTGAATGGTTAAAGAAACTGTGGTATGTACATACCACGGAATACTGGCCAGCAAGAAAAAGGAATGAACTACTGATATACTTAACAACTCGGGTAAGTCTCAACTCGGGTAAAGTCTCCACGAAACTATGCTGAGTGAATAAAGCTAGTCCCAAAAGGTTGTAAATGGTATGATTCCATTCATACAACATTTTTTGAAAGAAAAAACTCGTATTTTTTTCAAGATTTTATTTATCTAAATTACTTGCTTTTAATGTAAAAGGGGTAAAAGCAGAGGGAGAAGCAGATTCTCCACTGAGCAGGGAGCCCGATGCGGGATCGATTCCAGGACCCTGGAATCATGACCTGAGCCAAAGGCAGACACGTAACCAACTGAGCCACCCAGGCACCCCTGAAAGGACAAACTTTTAGAAATGGAGAACAGATTAGTCATCGTCAGGGCTTGCTGAGAAAGGGAGGTAGCCTTTGTGGCTATAAAGGGGCAACATGAGGGATAAAAACATACACAACTGACTGCACAGACAGGACCAAATGAGTGCACACAACACTGGGGAAATCTGAATAAGACAGGTGGATTGTATCAGTGTTGATATTCTAGTAGCTATATTGTAGTGTAGTTTTGCAAAATGTTACCAGTGGAGGGAAACTAGAATAAATGGAATATGTATGCGGGAACTCTGGATTATTTCTTACAACTGTATCAGAGTCTACAAGATCTCAACAAAAAAAACTTCAGTTAGAAAAGTAGTAAGCCGGGGCGCCTGGGTGGCTCAGCTGGTTGGGCAACTGCCTTCGGCTCAAGTCATGATCCCGGAGACCTGGGATTGAGTCCCACATCGGGCTCCCTGCTCAGCGGGAAGCCTGCTTCTCCCTCTCTCACTCCCCCTGCTTGTGTTCCCCCCTCTGGCTGTGTTTCTGTCTGTCAAATAAATAAAATCTTTTAAAAAAAAAAAAAAGTAGTAAGCCAACAAAAATATCTCAAACTAGTAAGATTCATTTATTAAACAAACAATTACATGGTGCTTACCAATTGTCAGGTAATATTTTAAGATCCTACACTAACTCATTGACTCCTATGAACCATTTATGACATGTACTGTGGGTTATTCCCATTTTGTAGATGGAGAAACTACAGTACAGGAGCTTAAACAACTGATCCAAAGGACACATAGCAAGCAGGTTAAGTGTTGGAATCTGATTCCAAGGCAGGCAATCTAGATCCAGAACCCTCCCCTCAGAGATCTCTTCATTTCACCCTCAGAGGCTGGTGGCTGCCAAGCAGACTAGACCTTGAATCCCAATAGTACCTATTCTGGAAGATTCCCCAAATCCAGCCAAAGTATGACAAATCCTTCTGATCATAAAGCCAATCCGGAACCTCCCGGCTGTCAACTTTCATGGAAGTAACTAAAATTACTGCCTTTTAATGTAAAATCTTCCACCATGGGAGATAAGTACCTGTGGCCAGAACAGCTTGCCACAGGGTAACGTCTACTCTTCTTCCGCAGGTTGGAAAGCAAAGGGAACAACTGGGCACATCTGGGAGCACACTTTGGTGGGAAAGAGTGAGGAGTCCTAAAAAGCAAAGTGCATCTGGGAGTTGATGAACACAGGAGGTTGAAACAGGACCAGGGGACAATATCATGCTTAACGCGCCCTGGCCCCAGACCTCGATCCTGCCACCCCGTCACCAGGGTGCTGTCGTTAGCTCTCTGCCTTATCAACTTCGGGCCCATACTAGCCAGTGTAGGCCCCGGGGACTGAAATCCAGAACCTCTGCGGCATTCCAGAGCCACAGGCCTATAGCAGGACAAGCTGGTCCAGAAGATTTTCAGATTATCAAGTGGGGAAGACAGGAATGTCACGGCCTCTCGGTGGACATGGGGACATTCATCAAAAAGACAGCTACCATGAAACTACAGTCTCCCTTTCCCACTGGAGTGGTGAAGAGCTGGGATATGGTCATATGTGGGAGTGTGGACATGCATATTAGAAATCAAAATTATTTTAGCAGAGAAATCACTTCCCAAGATTCAGTGCTAGAAAGGGCAATAGACCCCAAATTTTCAAAGAGACACTTCCAAACAGAGGGCCCTGTAACTTAACACTAATCCACTGGGTAAATGATGTGAATAGTCTGTTACTCATGGGCAGGCTGATATGATGAACCATCCAGAAAAAGAGGGAGCAGGGCCCAGACTTTACTGGTCTCTGTGGTAGGAGCTCATAAAAATTCTCAGTTAAGCCTTGGTTTATCAGTCGAAAAAAATTAAGCCCCACTGTGAACTCTGGGCTGCAAGAAACCACACAGAAATGAAGTTCTTCACAATCTGTGATGTTGAAAAAGAACAAGTGGGAATGGCGTTGGGAACGGTCACCAGGAAAATGGAGTCTCAGCTCACCCCGACACCGACAGCCCAAAATAACTCAGACCCATGTGTCAGTTTTCATATTTAAACAGCATTTCCGGGGCGCCTAGGTGGCTCAAGTCATGATCCCAGAGTCCTGGGATCGAGCCCCGCATTGGGCTCCTTGCTCAGCAGGAAGCCTGTTCCTCCCTCTCTCCCACTCCCCCTGCTTGTGCTCCCTCGCTAGCTGTGTTTCTCTCAAATAAATAAAGTGTTAGGGAAGGAAAAAAATAAAGATTAAAAAAAAATAAACAGCATTTCCTTTGCAACAAGGATCCAAAATTTCCACTCGCAGATGAGAGAGGTAAACAGAAACTCTGGGCGCCTGCCCTCCCTCCCCCATGCGCTGCTCTCGTTGCTTGCATGAAAATGCATGATTCCCGACACCTTGTTAGGAGGAGGCCACAGACGCGAGAATAAGTGCATCACTGGACATGGTGAAGTGGAAGCGTGGAAAGACCCTGGGTCCCTTGGAGTCCCCGCTGAACCACCACATCAACCCTAGGCCACCTGCCCCCAGACTTCACATTAAATAGAGGATAGATGTCCCTCTGGTGGAAACCACTATTTGCTGAGGTTTCTGCTGGCAGCCAAACATTTCTTAATTGGGACAACCTGCCCATAATACAGCAGTTGTATTACAATAGCCAGTGTCGTCCTCCCCAACTGGCCCAAGGCTGAACCGGGGCACCCTATAGGTCTTTTTGTCCTGGTATGGAAATCTAAAGCCCCAAGCACTAGACACCTCTAAACCTGGCCAGCCTTGTCACCTGGAAATCTGGGGCTGGTGCCGAAGGCCCAATGATAAATACAAAGATGGGGGGTAGGGGAAGGTAGAGAGAGAGGGAAAAAAAAAAAAAAAAAAACAGGAAGGGGAAAATTATAAGGGAAAAAAAAAAACAGGAAACAAATGCCTTTTAAGAATGTGCACTTTTTTTTTTTAATGGATGCCTGCATGCTTTTCAAAATCAGCCTGCTCAGAGAAAGAAGTCCCCATGTGCCTGACCTCCATCACCACACAGCTCTGCAAAGGCTAACTCCCACCAGCGGAACCCCTTGGCCACATGGTGCAGACGTGTGAATGACCGATGGGCTTCTTTCTCTGCCTGTGCATGACTTGGCGGGGCGAAACATATTTTACATTAGCTTAGGTCCTGACATTCTATCATGTTCCCTGTCAAGAGGCCAAATATTTCTTGGAACCCTGCACGGCAAGTGACATATAACAGAACCCCAGCAGACAGGATGGCTCTTCGCCCTTAAATTAAATGCTCTTCTACCCCTCCCACCTCCACGGCAGTGGTCTGGCCGCGGGGCTGGGAGCAGACGTCTCCTCAAGAAAGGTCACCACTCGTTGCCAGCAACTGAGGTACTCCTTATGCAGGGGAGGGTACAAGGTGTGGGGCTACTTATTGCAAGTGCTGTTGCTTTGGGCGATCTGTATCACTTAACCTGGAAACGGAAAGTGGGACAGGGTCGGCACCCCAGGGTCTGGATGGAGCACGGCTGAAGGCGGAGGGAATGACCATCAAAATGACACCTTCCTTTTCTAGCCACAATCTGTCTTCAGTGAACCTTGTCTTGCCACCCCCAGGACGCTCTGTCAGGCTGTAAGGGGATAACCTCAAATGCCACCTCACATGACACTGCCCGGAATGCCGGCGGTGCAGCGACCGGAGCGTCTGTGCCCTCCTTGCGGGGTGTCAATGCTCTCACAAGGACACGCGGTCCTCACAGACACGCAGGACTCCTCAGAGCCATCTGCCAGCAAGGGCCAGTCCTGGGGAGGAGGCTGGGCCTTCTCGAAAGCACTTCTCTCTCCAGCCTCTCACCCCAGCACTGCCCTCTGTGGCCTGTCGGGGGCTCAGCGCTGCTCCCCAGCCCATCTCCTGGATTGATGGCAGGCCTGCTTTCAGTCTGGGGCCCGGGCAGGGCATTATCGGGCAGTATCAGGAAACAGAAGGCAAAGACTCTGCTCACAGGGCATGCAGTATCTTGTTTAAGAGAAAAGGTCTTTTGAAAACAAAACAGAAGAAAAAAGGGGAAGGGAAATAAAACAAGGTGAAATCAGAGAGGGAGGCAAACCATAAGAGGCTCTTAATTATAGGAAACAGAGGGTTACTGAATGTGAGGAGAGTGGGAGGACGGGATAACTGGGTGATGGGCAGGAAGCAGGGCGCTGGATGTGATGAGTACTGGGTGTTATATGCCACTGAGGAATCACTAAATTTTACCTCTGAAACTAGGAAAGAAAGAAAGAAAGAAAGAAAGAAAGAAAGAAAGGTCTTTTTTTTTAATATGAGGGAATCAACAGCAGAATCAATTGCATGGTTATGTGGGAAATGTATTCACTGGAGTTCCGAGGAGGCAGGTGTCACAAGACAAAGGGACAGTCAGCAAAGATTTGTTGGAGGAGGTAAGACCTAAGGAAGAGCTTAGGGAAGGAGCAGGGGCTAAAAAGAAAGAAAGAGAAAGGGATGGCAAATGTCCTTATGAAGGACAAGGGGAGTTCAGGCACCAGGATGGGGCCGGCATGGGTGGCAAGCAAGGGGGCAGTCAGAAGCAAACTCACAAAGATGGGACTCTGCCACACATCTGGTCACCGGCATTGCAAGCCGACAAAGATGCATCGTCTTTCTGCAGTGAACACCTCTGCATTCCTCAAACCCAGCATGTGCCTGGGTGTGCCTGGCTCATAGTCAGTGTTTAATAAATGCCCATAAGAGGTGCCTGGGTGGCTCAGTCATTAAGCATCTGCCTTCAGCTCAGGTCATGATCCCAGAGTCCTGGAATCGAGCCCTGCATTGGGCTCCCTGCTCAAAGGGAAGCCTGCTTCTCCTTCTCCCACTCACCCTGCTTGTGTTTCCCCTCTCGCTGTGTCTCTCCCTGTCAAATAAAATCCTTAAAATAAATAAATAAATGTTAGTGAATGAATGAGTAAAAATTGTTAAGCACACTCAACAATGCTCAAGGTCCCAAACCAGGAAACAAAATCATAGTTAAAGGTAGGCACTGCAAACTCAGATGCCCACAGGCCAGACAGGTGACAAGTATAGCTCAGAATGAAGAGTGGGGAACAGTGGGTAGTACCAATGAGTAGATGCCCCGTCTTCTGGGGGACTGTACCTCCCTGGCTTAGCCCAGCATTGCCACCAACATACATGAGCTGAGTATTGCCAGATCCTTCTATTGTTATGTGAAATCCCCCCAATTTTAAGCATTAGCAATGAATTTTTTTTTAATGTATGTGCCAAGCAAAACACATTATCTGGGGCCCTATTCAGTCTGTTGGGGTCTTTGGCTAACCAGGACAATTTTTTTGTTGAAGTTTATAGTCTAAAAATGTTCCCACTGCAAACGAATCTATGACTATGGAGGTAAGAATGGGTTTTCCCTTGGCGGAGGGGCCTGTGGATGAAAAGGGCCTTTTAGGAGCCTGGAAATGTCCCGTATGTTGGTCTGGCTGGTGGTTACAAGAATGAGGACATGTTTAAAATTCCACTGAGCTTTGGGGTGCCTGGGTGGCTCAGTTGGTTAAGCAACTGCCTTCAGCTCAGGTCATGATCCCGGAGACCTGGGATCGAGTCCCACATCAGGCTCCCTGCTCAGTGGGAAGCCTGCTTCTCCCTCTCTCACTCCCCCTGCTTCTGTTCCCTCTCTGGCTGTGTTTCTCTCTGTCAAATAAATAAAATCTTTAAAAAAAATAAAAATAAAAAATAAAAAATAAAATTCCACTGAGCTGAAAACCTAAGAGTTGTACAAAGTTATAATTCAGTTTAAAATGTAAAACGGAGGGGCGCCTGGGTAGCTCAGTCGGTTAAGTGTCTATGATCTTGGGGTCCTGGGACTGAGCCCCATGTCAGGCTCTGTGCTCAGCGGGGAGCCTGTTTCTCCCTCTGCCTGCTACTCCCTGTCTTGTGTGTGCTTTCTCTCTCTCTGTGCATGTCAAATAAATAAGCATCTTTAAAAAATAATAATAAAAGCTTAAAAAAAAAGAAAAGAAAAACTAGTAAGTAAACACAGAGTCTCCAAAAGCTGAATGAAGCCCTCTCTAGAGTTTGCTATCAGTGCTGCTCCCCTTTCTACCTAAAATTCCCTTCTGCCCCTATCTTTTTGCACCCTGCTGTCCTAAAAGGGGTGGCCGAGGCAGCACTTCCTCCACGAAGCCTCTCATGGCCTAAGTCTGACCTGGGCGCTCCCAGACACAGCACAGTGAGTTCCTCCTTCATCTGGCCCAGCATCCACCACCTCCCTGCCTCCCCTGGATCTCCTGAGGTCCTGGGGCCAGGGACTGTGTTCTGTGCCCTGTGGCCCAGGCCTAGCACCCAGTGGGTACCCACTAAATGTCTGATGTGACAGCCATCCTCCTTCTGGCAATCAGCAAACAGAGGGATGCTTCCCATCCCACCCATCACTATTGCCCTAGAAAAGACAGAGCACAGAGTCCAGAAACATGAGATCTGGAGGAAAGAGCCAGGAGCCTCACTGTGTCCTGACTGACAAGCTGTGGGGGCAGGTAAAGAAACATGCACCTGTAAGATTTGAAATATAATTCCCTTTGTAACCAGCTGTGGTAACTTCCTCCTGAGAGAGGGAGTATATGTAGGGTTCATAAGTACCCTGCATGACATAAGTGGAGGGGTTATGAAGGGGTACTCAGGTTCTAATGGCATCAGAATCCCTGGAGGATTTCTTAAAAACAGATTCCTGAGTCCTCCCCAGAGATGTGTGCCTACAGGTCAAGAACAGGACCTGAGGATCTTCATTTCAAACTAGCATCCAGGTAGATCAGAGGATGTCCCGGGGAGTGGCAATGGACGAGACAAGACCACAGCTAGTAAGTGCCAATCATCACAATGCATCAGTATTCTTTTTCTTGCTCATTTAACCAACTTTTATTAAATTTCCACCATGTGCAAAGCTGTATAAATGATGCAAACGTAATTAGAACCAATAGTTGCATTCTCACCGCAGTCACCAGAAAATGGATCGCTCCTCTTCAGTGCCCTTTGTCAGATTTGCTATTGAAGCAGAAAATGACACCAGTGTTCAACCACTCCCCAATGCTCAGATGGTCTCAGGTTCAGACTCTTACTTCTGACAATAAAGTTTTCAAGTTCCTCCCCCAACAGCAAACTCACCCGTTTCTCCAAACATCTCCAATCAAATGAGCAATTTCCTTGGACTTTGCTTCAATATAATACCTCCCTCATTTAACCAGAAGAGGAGCTGAGTTATAGCGTTCAGTATTCAGGCCTGGGCCGGGAACAGATGACTTTCCCTGGAGACCAGCAAAGGGTCTCCAGAGGAGTCAGAGGATGGAGGCATTTCTCCAGACAGGCAAGCACACTGCTCTGAAACAACACCCTTTCCCTGTCCGGGGCAGGAGCTGTGCTTTGACATATTCAGTTACAAGTGAGTGTCTGGGCATTAAATCTAAATGGCCCAAGATACAGAATGCCTGGGTAGCAGGTAGTTGGAGTACTTATGCTTTCTATACCTGTG
This sequence comes from Spilogale gracilis, assembly GCA_004023965.1. Taxonomy (NCBI): domain Eukaryota; kingdom Metazoa; phylum Chordata; class Mammalia; order Carnivora; family Mephitidae; genus Spilogale; species Spilogale gracilis. The sequence continues at coordinate 23,353 of PITA01023306.1, forward strand.
GAAGCTGAGGTTTAATAATTTATTCCATGTTAAATTTCAGGCGACTAAAGCACCTCAGTTAGACTGCAGGAAGACTCTGGGTCACCGCTCAGCAGGAGCTGGGAAACTCAGCAATTTCTGCACCCGGGATATTGTCTCACTAAGAATGTCCCAAAGAAATTCGATCACATGGAAGTCTTAAGAACCCTTTGAAGCAACAATACCTGAAAAATGCAATCCTGTCCTGTCAATAAACATGTAACTCAAGAGGTTAAGGCACAACCTTTGAACCACAGACATGATGTTCTGCCGGTGTATCTTTCCTGACACCTGTCTGACTCACTGTATGAGACCGCTGGCAGATTTGTTCCTACTCCTTGAGTAAAATGTATTTCAAAATGGTAGGAAATCTCAAGTTAAACACCAGTCAGTTCTCGTGGTATCCTATTAGGAAGCAATCCTAAGGTATGTTCTAACAGAACTAGTCACCCTCTTCTGGTAAGATGCGGTAAGCCCTTGTTGAAAGGCCCATGGTTTGGAAATGACTATTTTAACCCAAAGCATCATTAGCTCTTCACTGCAAGCAGAGTTACTCAGAATCTAAACCCCAACTCTTCTCTCCATCTGTCTCTCTCTGCATTCGTAGCCTGAGTGCAGTGAAAGGTTAGCTCCCCAAAAATGGTTAACTCCCCCCAAAAATATCCTGCTGGATTTTCCTCCATGGCACTTGCAAGTAAAGAAAACTAAAAACCAATATCCCTTATTAATGTTGATATAAAAATTTCAAGAAAATGCTAGCAAACTGAATGTGATTGCAAATTAAAGGACATATACACCATGACCAAATAAGATTTATTTCCAGAATGCAAATATGGCTCACCATACAAAAATCAATCAATGTAACACACCATATTAACAGAATAAAGGGGAAAAAATAACATTATCATCTCAACTGATGCAGAAAAAGCATCAGACAAAATTCAATATGACAAAAACACTCAATAAATTAGAACCCGAAGGGAACTTCTATTTAAGTAAAGGCATTTGTGAAAAACTCACAGCTCATATAAGACTCAGTGATGAAAGACTGAAAGCTTTTCCCTGATATCAGGATCAAGACAGATGCCCATTTTCACCATTTCTATCTAACATAGTACTGAAGTTTTAGTCTGAACAACTGGCAAGAAAAAGAAACAAGAGGTACTCAAATTGGAAAGGAAGAAGAAAAAGTATTTCTGTGTGCAGATGGAATGATATAATATGCTGAAAACCTAAAAATTCCACATCCCCAAAAAAAACCTATTAGAGTCAATCAACAAATCAAGAAAATTGCAGGATATAAAATGAATACACAAGATCAGTTGAATTTCTATGCACTATGCAATGAACAAACCATAAAGGAAATCATGAACACAATTCCATTCACAACAGTATCAAAAAGAGCAGATGAAAGGGTTGTATGCTGAAAACTACAAAACACTGCTGAAAAAAATTAAAGAACACATAAAAAAAATGGAAAAACATTCCCTAGGGCACCTGGGTGGCTCAGTGGGTTAAGCCTCTGCGTTCAGCTCAGGTCATGATTTCAGGGTCTTGGGATCGAGGCCCGCATCGGGCTCTCTGCTGGGCAGGAAGTCTGCTTCCTCCTCACTCTCTGCCTGCCTCTCTGCCTACTTGTGATCTCTCTCTCTGTCAAATAAATAAATAAAATCTTTAAAAAAAACAAAAGCATTCCCTATCTAAAATTCATATGTAACCTCAACAGATACTAAATAATCTTTAAAAAGGAGAAGAAAGTCGGGAGACTCACACTTTCTGATTTAAAGCTTACTACAAAGCTAAAGTAATCCAAATAGTGTGGTACTGGTAAAGATAGACATGTAAACCAATGGAATGAAATAGACAGTCCAGGGAAGAAACCTCATTTATATGGGGAAAGGGCCAACTTTTCAATAAACAGTGCTGGGAAAACTGGACCTCCACATGTAAAAGAATGATGATGAACCCTTACCTTATATAATATATTAAAAAAAATAACTCAAAATGGACCAAAGAGCTAAACTACAAACCTCTTATTTTTAAAAAATTTATTTATTTACTTATTTGAGAGAGGGGGGGAACAGAGGGGGAGGGAAAGAATCCCAAGCAAGGGACGCCTGGGTGGCTCAGTTGGTTGAGCGACTGCCTTCGGCTCGGGTCATGATCCCGGAGACCCGGGATCGAGTCCCACATCGGGTTCCCTGCTCAGCGGGAAGCCTGCTTCTCCCTCTATCACTCCCCCTGCTTGTGTTCCCTCTCTGGCTGTGTTTCTCTCTGTCAAATAAATAAAATCTAAAAAAAAAAAAAAAAAAAAAAAGAATCCCAAGCAGACTCCATGTGGAGTACTGAGCTAACATGGTGCTCAATCCCAGGACCCCAAGATCATAACCTGAGCTAAAACCAAGAATGAGACACTCAACCAACTGAGCCACCCAGGCACCCCAATTACAAACTTCTTAGAAGAAAACAACAGAAGAAAACATCATGACTTTGGATTTGGCAATGACTTCTTGGATATGCCACCAAAAACATAAGCAACAAGAGACAAATGGATAAGCTGGACTTCATAATAATTAAAACTTTTGCACATTGAAGGACACGATCAAGGAATGAGGAGCCAGCTCACAGAATGGCAGAAAATATAGGCAAATCATATGTCTGATAATGAATTTATATCCAGAATATATAAAGAAATCCTAGAATTTAATAACAACAACAACAACAAAAACCCACAACTCAATTCAAAAATGGGTAAAGGACAAAAGACTTGAACAGACATTTCTCCAGAGAAGATATATAAGTGGCCAATAAACATATGAAAAGGTGTTCGGCATCATTAGTTATTAGAATAATGCAAATCCAAACCATAATGAGGTAATACTTACCACTCAGTAGGAATGGCCATCATAAAAACAAACAAGGGCGCCTGGGTGGCTCAGATGATTGAGCATCTGCCTTCAGCTCAGGTCATGATTCCAGGGTCCTGGGATAGAGCCCAGCATGGCGGGGGGGGGGGGGGGGGCGGTCCCTGCTCAGCAGGGAGTCTGCTTCTCCCTCTGCCTTTCCCCTGGTTTGTGTTCTCTCACGTGCTCACTCTCTCTCAAATATATAAATAAAATCTTGAAAAAAACAATGAGTATTTTGGGGGCACTTGGCTGGCTCAGTCAGTAGTTCATGCAACTCACGATCTCAGGGTTGTAAGTTCAAGCCCCACATTGGCTGTAGAGAGTACTTAAAAATAAAATCTTTAAAAAATAATAATACTAATGAGTATTTTTGTGGATATGTTCCTTGCTGGTGGGAATGTAAAATGGTACAGTCTCTGTATCAACTGTTTGACAGTTCCTCAAAAAGTTAAACACAGAATTATCATATGATCCAGCAATTCTACTGCTAGGTACATACCTACAACAATGGAAACTGATACTTTTATACCAACGCTCATGGCAGCATTATTCACAATAACCAACAGGTAAAAACAATCCATGTGTCCACCAACGGATGACTGGATAAACAAAATACATACCATGGAAAATCCCAACCACAAAATGGGATAAACTCTGAAACATGCTACAATATGGATGAATCTTGAATACGTTACGCTAAGTGAAATACGCAAGACACAAAAAGTTCAAATACTTTATGATCCCATTTATACGAGACACCTAAATTAGGCAAATTCAGAGACAAAAAGTAGACTGGCTGTTACCGGAACCTCCTGGGGAAAGGAGGGATTGGAAATTACTTTTTAATGGTGCCAGAGTTTCTACTTGGGATGACCAAAAAGTTAAAGGAAACTGTGGATAGCTAGCCGCACAACACTGTAAAGGTATTTAACGCCACTGAACTGTAAGCTTAAAAATGGATACATGTATTCTGCCATAATAAAAGAAAATGGCCTTGGCTGTTCATTTGAAATTACTCATTTCCAGGGCTTTAAAATAACTGACACCATTCAACATAGTCATCTGAAAGCCCTACTTAAGTAATGTTTAATACCCATCCTCCGGAAGCACTTAACACAACAGATTCTCCTTTATCACTGACATGATGTGACAAACAGGTGAAAAACCCATTCTAAATATTGGCAATCCCAAACCTCCCCCTCCCTTAGATTATGTCACAGCCTCTTGATGATACCAAGAATACCAAGATATAGAAACACCATTTCTATCTGGGCACACGCACTATATCTACTGTCACAAATTCACAAAATGATGAAGCTTCTGGCTGGCTCAGTTGGTAGAGCATGCGATTTGGGATCTTGGAGTCATGAGTTTGAGCACCACGTTGGGTGCAGAGTTTACTTAAAAGAATAACAGTAACAATTCACAAAATGCCATCACTGTCTGGCCAGACCCTACAGGAGGAACTAGAAGCAACAGAAGCAGGGCTCTCACCAGATTTTTAAATCCCCGCTAACAGCACAGAACACCACATGGATTCCAACAAACAGGATGTTTAACAGTTGCACATGACTTCAGTACAAAACACAGATTAAGCAGTTACCCCCTAAAGCTCCTTCCCCAACCCCCACTGCCACCCCGCTGATGGGAAGGAAGGCTGCTCCCATATGACCAAGGCTCAAGATTGCCAAAAGAAGCTGATATTCTGGGGACACTTGGGTGGCTCAGTTGTTAAGCATCTGACTTCTGCTCAGGTCATGATCTCAGGGTCCTGGGATCAAGCCCAGCATCAGGCTCCCCGCTGGCCTGCTCCTCCCTCTCCCATTCCCCCTGCTTGCATTCCCTTTCTCACTGTGTCTCTCTCTGTCAAATAAATAAATAAAATACTTTTTTCAAAAAAGCTAATATTCTGGATTTCTTCCTCTGAGTCCTTAGTCTGCTTTATTTTTCTTCAACCACTTCTTTTTTTTTTTTAATTTATTTTTTTTTTTATTGTTACTAAAATTTTTTTTTCCAGTGTTTCAAGATTCATTCCCCATTCCCCACACCCAGTGCTCCACGCTTTAGGTGTCCCCAGTACCCACCACCAGGCTCTCCCATCCCTCCACCCCCCTCCCTCCAAGTCCCTCAGTTTGTTTCTGTGTTCAAAATCTCTGTTGTTTCGTTTCCCTCCCTAGAT
>PITA01023307.1:0-28470 GCA_004023965.1 Spilogale gracilis
CATCCACAGGCCTAAGGGCCTGGCTGGGAGTCCTGGCTGGGACTCCCATGAGATGGGAGTCTCCCGCGTTTTTGTGATTTTTGCGAACAGTCGATTTGCTATCGATTTTGACGATGCTGATGTAATCATATTAGTACCTACGGCCACATTTGCTGAGCTCGTTTGTACCTGGGTCCTGATAGTCCTAGGCTGCTGTTTGACTGCAAGTCCTCACTTAACAGCCTAAGAAGTGGGTCCTACCTGGGCCCCCGTTTGCAGAAGCGGGAACGGCAAAGAGGTGACTTCCCGACTGGCCCGAGCTCGTGGGGTCCGGCAAAGGCAGTGCAGGACTCGAACTCTGGGCTCTCTGACTCCAGAGCCTGGGCTGGGCTGCCTCTCCACATCCTTACTGCCTGACCATCTGGTGCCAGGGAGACCCAGAGCCGCCGCCTCCCTGAAGCCCCTTGATTAGCTCAAATTAGAAGCTGTGGCCCCTTTTGTGATTTTGCAAAGAAGCACTTTGCTCTGCCCCCCCCCACCACCACCACGCTGGCTTTTTCCCTGAAGGCAGTAACCTGGTGTGCATGCTGCAAAGGATGTGCAGGTGAGCGAGGACTCAGGCCTGCGTTTTCATCCAGGGGCTGCATCTGTCCAGCAGGGTCTCCTCTGGCAAGTCACAGGTTTCTGGGCCTCAGTCTCCTCAGCTATGTGCCTCGCAGGGTTGCTTGATGAGGGTACAAGCTGCTGACGCTCCTGAGGGGTTTGGCCCAGCACCCAGCACTTAGGGGGTACTGTATGCGAGGACCCGCCCACCTACATCCCTCACCTCCATGGTTGTGGGTGTGGGAGCAGAGATGCTCTAAGCCACGCCCCCTTGCTGTGGCTTTTGTATTGGGCAGGCAGTATTCAGGGGGCTCCTGAGAGTTTTCTAAAGCCAGACAGAGTGTGCCCTCTGCAATTCCAGACCCAGAAGATCTGATTTTCCTTCCAGAAATGCACGCACAATTAGATACAGGATCCCTGTGCTCAGTTGTGGGGCACCAGCAAATTTTCCGTCAGCCTCCTATAAAACGTCAGTGCGGAGCCCCCCCTCACCTGCCCACCCCTCCCGCTGACGGTGGCACCCACGCACTGTGCTGTAGGTGGGGACTGAGACCCAGACACAGGCTGTGATTTCCCCAGGGTCACGCTGTCCTGTGAGAGTCCCTGAGGGGCCCTGAGACCTCCCCCCACCACCACCACCATGCCACAGGCCACAGCTCAGAGCAGAAATCCCCCGCAGCAGTTACAAATGGCCTCACACTCTCCAGGCCCTGCTTGGGTCAGCGAGGGTCCTGGGCGGGACGCAACTCAGAAAGGCATAGTCACCGCTCTGGTGGGGCCTAGCAGCAGGGTGGCCTGCTGGCCAGTCCCTCCAAGCCAGGCGGCAGGACTGGATGGAGAAGTGGAGCTCGGCCTCGGGGAAGTGGTGCTGGAGGCGTGTCTGTGCCCCAGAGGCCCCAAGAGCCTTACAGGGGGCGGAGGGGCAGGGGGCCAGTCTGTGACCCTCTGCATTGCTCTGCTCTCTTGTCCACATTGAGGCTGGACCACTGGGCAGTAACCAGCAGTGGCCGTGAGTGCTGGAGAGTGTGGAGGCTGAGCAGAGCTGACTTAGACTTCCGGAATTTTCTTGTCCCCCTCAGGTGCAGGAGGAAGAGGAAGGCTCCCCAGGGTTGGCTCACACAGTGTGTATGTGTTTTCGCGGGGTAAGGTGCTGCATCCCATGGGGCAGGGGCACACAAGCCCCTAGAGGCAGGTGTCTGCCCTGGGGAGAACTCCCATCCAGCAGACAAGAGCCCAGAAGCAGAAGAAAACCAAGGTTTAGACAGAAGATGCCCAACTCGGGGGCCTGACCCAGCCGGTCGGGAGCTTCCTCTCTGAGTTAAGGCTGATGGCACCCGCCTAGCTGGGCCATGGAGGACCGTCCTCAAGGCATGCGGCGTGCACCATGGCCTTGGCAGGGGCCCGCGTCGCAGGCCCGGGGAAGGCTGGCCTGGGCCCGCAGCGGCCACCCAGGGGGCCAGCACCTGGCATATGGCCGACAGTTGGGCCCGGCCGGCGGGGAAGGTATGCTGGCACATGGCCGAGCCACGGTGCCAGGATCTGGCTCCGTGTGTCCTCTGGGCCTCCGCTGCCATATGCCTGTGTCAGTCCCAGTGCTCGGGCTGCAGATGGGCATGGTGGGGGTGCCTAGGGTGGAGGTGGCTCTCGTTCTGGAAGAGGAAGGGAGGTGTTGGCCATGGGAGAGCTTCTCGGAGACGAGAGACCCAGGGCTGGGGCCGGCCTGGAGCCTTCCCAACGTGCTCCCATAGATGCGCAGGCCCCCGGCTTTGATCCTTCTGCAGAGTTCCCTTTCACTCTGCTCCTAAACCTGCCCATGCACGTAGGCCATCTCAGCCCCTGCCGGGTATGAACAGCTGTCCGGGACCTTGCCCGGCCCAAAGTGAGACTCTGGCGGTCCTTTTCCTGCAGGGGCATTTCATGTTCTTTTCTGGTTTCTGAATCTTTGTGTTTGGGATTCTCTCCTGTGGAGGCGAGAAGAGCAATGGGTTCTGTCTGAGTCATCTCAGGGTGAGTGACCATCAGCCCAGGCCCTGAGCAGGGAGCAGCTGGGAAGACCAGTGGAAGGAGGGAAGGTAGGAACACCCCAAGCCCTAGTTCCTGCGTCCGTGGTCCTGTTTGGAGGGCACAGGGCGGGGGCCAGAATAACAATGTAACAGTAATCAACGGCGACCTGGCTGGTTGGGTGTATTGTGTCCCAGGCGCCCCTGCTATCCGAGCTTTTGATTCATGTGATGTCACAGCCCCGTCCAGCAGCCCCGGGTGGTAGCACGGGGGCACGGGAAGCTGGGACGCAGCAGAGCCAGCGCTCGAACCCCCCGCGGCCGCCTACCAGAGCTCTCATCTGTCAGACAACAAGTATGTTTGGCCCAGCTTACAAAGGAAGCCAGTAGAGAGGGTTGGGCTTTTAAAGGGACAGCAAGACCTTGTATACTTCTTAGTGCTTGCTGGGCCCCAGTGGGGATGGACAGGGATGGACTACAGCAGATAAGGGAAGGGTAGCTTGTGACTCCCAAAGCCCAGGCTGGGTTAATCCCCCCATTTGTTGTCAGGATACCTGGTTCTTGGTTGGGGGCAAGGTGTTCATGAAGAACCTTGAAGAGCAAATCCATTTGCCTGAGCAGCACAGGTATGGGATGGGTTAGGGAGGCTGGGTCCTGGCCAGATGCTGCCCCAGCTGTGCTCTCAGCCCTAGCAAGTCACTAGTCCTCCAGCCTCAGTTTTCTGGGAGGTAAAATGGGGGAGCAGGACTGGGCAATCCCAGAGTGGACTCTGATGGCAGTCTGAGCCTGCCGGTTTGGGGCACGCCTATGTTTTCTCCTAGACTGGTGGCCACTGCCATCAAATGCCCATCCCTGGGGAGCGTCGGGCTCCCTGGTGGCTGTGACAAGTTCCAGTCACCACAGAGGTGACAGTGAAGCTATTTTCGGAGCAGCGCGTGGTGGGGGAGTTTCCTTTTGGCAGTGACTGGGGACGAGAGTCTTGGGCAGGGGAAGTCCCGTACCAAGACAGGGCCGGCCCCTCTTCCTTCACCCGCCCTGGCACAGTGAGGCATCCCGGGTCCCCAGAGGCTACTGCACCGAACAGCCAGCCTCTACCCCGAGCTGAGCAGCCCTCCTCCCGAGCCCCTCAGGAGCCACTTTCCAAGGTACTGGCCTTTTCCCTGCCCCTCGCTGTGGGGGACCAATCACACTTTCCTGCTACCTGGGGCCACCACCCCGAGGGTGTGCCCGGCAGGTGCCAGGGAGGCCGGTGTGAGAGGCTTCTGGAGCCTGGGATCCTGGGGCCCCCTACCTTGCAGAGCCTCTGCCACTGCTGCCCCCCTCTATCATCTGCCCAGCGGGGGCTGCCAGAGGGTCAGCCTGGCAGGACCTTCGTCGCCGCCCAGGTGGGGGGTGAGGGCTGTTGCCAACAATGGGCTTCACATTGAGCGACCGCGGGCTTTGCCAGAACGCCTGAGGTTATCAGGGAAGCAGAAAAGGCAATTTTCCCCCCTCTGGGATGAATTTTGGCTGCCTGGGCTCGTTCCTGATGTCTGAGCCATGAGTTTGCCACCGAAGATTCTCCCACCAGGAATAGCTATCCCTGGGATTAGGGTCGTTCTCCTGGGGCCTGGGGCCAACTTTTTATGAACATCGAGGCTGGGGGCTGCCCCACTGGGTTTCCTCCTTCAGTACTGGCGCTCAGGCTTCTCCTGCCTGGCTCTGGGTCAGCAGCCTTTTACCTGGCCCTCCCTTGTGGCCTGCTGGGGCACAGAGATGAGTGGTCTCTACCTTCACGGAAGGGTCCAGTTGGGGAGAGAAAAATGTTTTGTGAGCAGGCAGTGACAACAGGGGGACAATCACTGTGGAGCCAGGGAGTCACTGACGGGGGGGGGGGGCATCCAGGAAGACTGCTTGGAGGAGGTACCCCAGGTTGGGCTCTGAAGGAGGAGCTGGGTTTGCTGGAGGCACTTCATTGCGGGGAGGGGAGCAGAGTCTGCAAAGGCCTGGAGGAGAGTTCATTTATCTGAGGGGTAGGGATCTTCAGCATGGGGGGCTGCCTGAAGGATCTGAAGCTCCTAGCGGGGTGAGATCCCACCTTCCTCCAGCTCCAGTCTCCAGGGCTTTCCCCAAGCACATGAAATGAAACCCCAGACTTTGGAGAGAGTTAGATCAGGGTTCACACCCAGGGCTTGCCATCTGCCACAGCCAGAGCCTTGTTGGGTCACTTACCTATGCCTTGGTTTCTTCTTCCGTAAGATGGGGTCATCACACCTCGGCAGGGATGTGCCGAGGGGCGGCCTTTTAACTCCTGGGCACTTAGAAAGTGCTGGATATCTTCCTCTTCAAAGTGCATGGGATAAAGCATGGCCTTCCCTGGGTCCCGGAGCCAGGTCCAGGTTCCTGGACCCAAACCAGTGGCCTCACTCCTCTTTTACCTGAAAGGTGAGAGGTTTACAGCACCTGCCTTTTTTTTTTTTCTTCCAGAACTGAGTTTTATTGTCCTAGTAAGTGGAAATGAAAGGTGCTTGGGAACCTTCTCAGTTTTAAAAAGGCTCTGGGCAGCTGTGCCGTGGGAGGAGAGGTATGGGTTTTGTGTTTTTTTTGTGTTTTTTTAAAGATTTTATTTATTTGACAGAGGGAAACACAGCCAGAGAGGGAACACAAGCAGGCGGAGTGAGAAAGGGAGAAGCAGGCTTCCCACTGAGCAGTGAGCCTGATGCAGGGCTCAGTCCTGGGTCTCTCGGATCATGACCTGAGCTGAAGGCAGATGCTCAACCACTAAGCCACCGAGGCGCCCGGGGAGATATGCTTTGAATGGCTTGGTGACTTCTGCCCGAGCTGAGACTGTGGGAACCCCGCACCCGAGGTGTGCGCTCCTTGCCTGGGGCTCCAGACGCAGGGGAGGAATAGCCCTCTGCTCCCGACTGGTCTGAAGTGTCTATGCAGCCAGCTCCCCGCAGCCTGGCCCTGGGCGAGGCACTGACAGGTTAGAGATGACCGCAGACGAGAAGACAGGGTGACGTAGGAAGCAGTTTGTGCCCAAACAGTGGGCTTCAGGAAGAACCCCGCTGTGCGGACCCCAGCAGAGGGGGGACGGGGGGCCTGTACTGCCCAGCTGCCCCTTCATGCCCACTCTTTGAGGTCCAACTGTTTCTTCCTTATGGATGGACACAGCCCAGGCGTAACTTGTGCAACACAGGAAGTGTCAGGCCTGAGTAGGTCCCAGTGTATGTGTGTGACTTTGCCTGTGATGGTCCTAGGATCCCTGGGGGGTATGTCATTGGAAAGGGGAGGCCCCTCTGCTCAGGGGCCTGGGGTGGGGTGGAGGAGCTGGGCAAGGCAAGAGGCAGGCCCAGGCCAGCTGGACAGAACTTGGAATGCCTTGAGCAGGCCCACAGGCCTTGTCCTGGGGGGCGGGGGCGCTGCAGATTGCAGTTGGTGCCTCAGGGACCGGGGCTGGGGGGTGGGGAGAACCTTCCTGCCGGGCTGGAGGTTGGGTTATCAGGCAGGAGATCAGCCGCTGGCCCCTGGGTTCTGCAGGCCCACCCTTGAAGAGGCCCTGATGCCCTGGAAGGACGGGGCTTGTCGTGGCCCTGGGTCTTGGAGAAGACAGGCTCCTGCCGGTTCTGGAGCTGAGGCCTCCGAGCAGCACGTGTAGCTTTGGGGTGGGGAGCGAGGGGGCGTAGGAGCATTCAGGAAACCAGAGCCGTCTATGGCTCATCCCCTTGGGTTCCCAGGCCCCCATGATTCTGGCCTCAGATCTGGCTGCTTCCTGTCAAATGATGAATGGGTAACGTCCGCTTATCCCAAGACCAGAAGAGAAGTGGGGCCAGGGTAGGGAAGGACACAGCAGCCAGAGCCAATCCTCTGGGCCAGAATTCATTCATTGTTTCACTCTTCCAAGGCAGCATGGACTGGGGGAGCCCAGCAGACTTAGTTCCAAGTGTCAGTTCTGCCCGTGGCCTTCTGTGTGACCTGGGGCCCATCCCTTAACCAGCCTGAACTTTTGTATCGTCTTCTACAGCAGCTGGATCCTAGCAGCCCCCACCTAGGGCGGCCGCGAGGGAAGCAGGTACATCCAGCACTTGGCGTCTGCCTACTGTCTACACAGCGCGTGCCGTGTTAGTGGCAGGCTGCTGTCCTGCCCTCGCCGCCAGCCCGTCTGCGCGGGCAGGACGTTCCTTCTGGCCCCAGGACCTTGCACTGGGACACGAAGTCGGTGGTTTTTTTTGGGCGCTCACAGCCTTGCTGGTCCGGGAAGCATGTGTAAATGGCAGCGTTCTCTGACATGAAGACTCCAGCCCGTCCCGTTTCTCCTTAGACCCTCTTTCCTCGTCTGCAGAATGGGAGTGACCGTCCCTTTGGGGCTGCTCGGGAGCCACTGGGATCACTCAGCTCAGGGGAGGCACTTGACGTGGGTGTTTTCTGAGGCCGAAAACGTCCAGCCTTGACCCCCGCGGCAGCCGCGCCCCAGGAGCTGCGGCGTCTCCTTGCTGGGCCTCAGATCTCCGCATGTGGAGGGGCCTGCAGGGGTGTGTTGGGCCGGGCTGGCCTGTGTTCCTCTCCTCTTCCGGCAGCAGGCACCTGTCCTAGGCTTCTGCCCCCAGGGGCCTGCTGGCCAAGCGGGAATAGCCGCCAGTGCCCATACCTCGTGCCCGTATTGGGTCACTTACTCCGGGAGGGGAAAGAGGACTGTCGGGGGAGGGCGTAAAGTCGCTGAACTAGTTTCTTGCTTTGGGAAAACAACCCATAAAGCTGTTCACTGCTCTGGAAAGACTGAGAAGGGGCCTTCCTCGGGGAAACTGGTCTGGGGAGCAGCGTCCAGGTGACACATCTGCCTCCGTTGACAGATTGAGGATGTGGCCATGTGGCTGTCGGGAGAACCCTGAACACATGCGGACGTGCGTGCGCACATCTGGGAGAAGGCAGGCAGGGCATGCTGTTTCCACCTGAGGTTTGGAGAACAAAGTGAGGCATAATCAGATACTTGCCCCCACACAGTATATGAATGCATCACCGTGAGACCCCCTCAGCATTCAGAGGCTCTCAGGCAATAGACCCCCGAACCTGCCCTAAGCCAGGTCCTTGCCCTGAGCCTTCTTGGGGTCTCGGGTTGTCTTTCAGGGGGAGAGGCTGGGCTGCCAGCCTCTGCAACGTGAATCATTTGGCAGTAGAGAAAGGAGGGGTATGACGGCCTCTAGATGAAGTTTCCAGAAACTTAGAGGCAACAGCCAGGTGACAGTCTGGTCAGGGGACAGAAAGGCCACTGGAGAAACCTCCTCATCCAGCCCAGGAGCCAGTCCCTTCCAGGGAGTGCTCGGATAAAACCCAGGCTTCATCTGAAGGCCAGGCTGGGACGAGAGGCTCAAGGTATTTTGCAAAGGTAGCCTTAGTTCACGTAAGCGATGAAGGCATTTGTTCCTGAGTGGTCCCAGAGAGGACTTGCTGTGAGACAAAGGGAGCATGATCTGGGGGCCAACAGCCCCAGCTCTGTCGCTTACCAGCTGTGTGACCCTAAGCAAGTCCCCATTCTTCTCTGAGCCCCAGTCCCCATGACCGCCACTCGTCCGCTGCCCCATGAGGGTTAGTGCTAGTGACAGAGTCTCTGAGGACTTCCACATGTGTCACCCTCTGCTGGAAGGAGTTTTCATCTGTAAACACATTCAGTCCCCTCAGTGACCCTAAGAGGCGCATCTCATTTTCCAGATGAGGAAACTGAGTCACTGCATGGTGAAGTGAGACCAGGCCAGGATTTGGGCCAAGGCAGCTGGGCTCCCTGGCAGGCCTCGCTGAGCCCTTGAGTGCATGCTCATTTGGCCCCTGGGCACCTGGGGGATACGCACAAGTGGGGAGCCCGGGCTCAGAGCTGCACTAGGCATTCACGGTGCCTCTGAAATGCAGGGCCCTGGCTCCTGGCGGAAGAATGGCCCTCAGTGCGGCCTGTGCCTGGGTCTCACATTCCCTGCATTTTTGGCCCCTGACTTGAGCTTGGCAGCCCAGGCCTCATTGTTCTGCGACTTGGCAGGAGCTGCCCGGCCCAGGCTGCCAGCGCCCTGTGCTCCCCTGGGATGCGCGTGTGAGCCGAAGGGCTTTCCCTGCGCTCCACGTCTCGGCAGTCTGAAGCTCTGCCTTGGTCTTTCTGCATCCACACCCCCTAAGAAGCAGTTTGGGGCAGGAATCTCCAGCAAAGGGGTGGGGCTTCCACTGAGGTATCGACAGAGAGAAGGCAAAGTCTCTACAAATGCAGCAGCCCTGGGGACTGAAGGGCAGGGGCTGTCTTGGACCCAGGAGGGTCTTTGGAGTCACTGAGAGCAAATCTCCCCTGTGCAGCTTACTAGCGCCACTACCTAGAGCTTCCCCTCTCTGAGCCTGTTTCCTCATCTATAAATTGGGTCTGTCAAGAGCCCCGGGATGCATGGGAAAGGTCCGGCCCACTGGAAATGTTCATGGCCCACTCCATTGCCTTCCTCCCAACCATCCCTGCTTCCCTTTCTGCCTCCCTCCCTCCCACCACGCTCCTTCTGTCTTCCCCCTCCCTCCTCCCACCTCCCCTCCGCCCTTCCTCTCCCCTCCTTCCACTCCCTGCCTCCTTCCCCTTTGCAGTGTCCCTCTCACACTCAGAGGCTCTGACTTGCAGAATCCTCCTTGGCCACTTCTTTCCTGGAACAAAGGGCCCTGCTCGTTACTGGGGAAGACATGGTGCAGCCCTTCCATTAGGTTCTGGATAGAACAGCTCTGACGAACAGTAACTTACCAAAACTCCAGGGCGTTGGCAGAAAAGGTACCACGGTGTCGTGGCGCTGTCCCACAGGGTTCAGACTCTGGGGGCTCTTGTCTGTGGGACCCCTGTGGTGGGAAATGGCTCTTCATGGGCCCTCCATCCTTGGGCTCATCTCTGCCCACTCAGCACCGGCCCTATTTTTGAGGAAAGAGGCTTGTTCGGTGGGGAGAGGACATAGGAAGTTCTCCACCTTGTGTGTAAGGAAAGGAAGATGATGGATTGCCACTGAGAGCCTGTGAGGAGTGCAGCGTAGCAGTTTCAGGCCAAGATGCCCCCAGGAGTGTGAGTCCTGGCTTCACTGCCACAGATCTGGGCAAACCTCTTAACCTCCTTGTGCCTCAGCTCTGTGCCTCTCTTCTGTAAAATGGGACAGTAAGAGACCCTATCCCATGAAAGACAGGGTCTCTTAAATGAGAGGGGCTAAGAGGTGGTGTGTACAGCGCAAGGCCTCGCATGATCAGGCCACACAACTGTTGACTCATCATGATTATTGTTGGTATTTCTGATGAGACCAGGAACGCCTCAGCCGTGCTCCTGGAGTCCTGTGTGAGGTCTGGAGTGGGCTCCTGAGTGTGCCGTCTGCTGCCTCCAGGCGCAGATGTTGGGAGGGTGTTGCTAACAACCACACAGGACAACCTTGGGAGTACCTGCTAAGCCTCAGCCTGGTATGACTTGCCCAGTCTCCCAGCTGGTGAGGGACAGGGCCAAGATGTAAACCCAGGCCCACTGGCCCTGAAAGGCTGGGTGGGGTCAGATGCGGGGAGGGAGGTGGGGAGACACACACGCCGTGGTCTGCAGTCCACATGAAGTCTGTCGGCAGGTGGGCAGGTGGGCGGGTGCCCGTGTGGGCCCGGCCTCTAGGCTGCTGTGGGACTTGCAGAGATAAAGACAGAACCTTCTTGCTAAAGACAGGCCTTCTCCAACCTTTCCCTGGAGGTCTCCCCAAGGGCAGAGGACGGTGAACATGTCACCCCGAGGGATCTGGGGGTGCGGCCCGCAGCAACTGCAGAGCCTGCAGGAGTCTCGGGTTTTATCTTAAAACGCATGCGCATTTTACATTCTGTTCCTTCCAAATAGGGTTTATTGGCACACTACACACATTCCCCTTCTCCCCTACCAGTAACAGCGCTGCCTCGGAAAGCTGCTTGTATTTGTGTGTTTATCCTGGGGCTTTTCCTCCCGGTCCTCACTGTGTCACCCTGGGGGTACTCAGACACAGATGGTGGCGAGATGCTGAGAGGGCCATGGTCCCATCTGCATTTCAGGAAGCCTTGGTGGCCCATGCAGAAGAGAGCTCGGTGAGCAGGGCATGGTTGCTGGGAGGCCCAGAGGCCCAGGTGGGAGGGGAGTTCCACACGGGGACAGAGTCAGGGGGATGGGGGGGCGGGAGAGATCTCAGAGGCACAGACATACCCCCACAACGCCCTACTCTTGCCCCGGATTCAAGACGAGAAAAAAGAGAGCAAGAAATCTATCCATAAAATGCCATGTCTGTGGGTCGGACCTGGCTCAGGGCTGGCGGCTTCACAACAAGGTGACAGCACGGGCCATGCTTGGCAGGACGCTGGCCCTTGCCCTGCACACAGTCCCGGCTGCCGAGGGCTCCCCTGCGAGCCTGAGTCGCCACCTTGCCTTCAGCCGTCTCCAGTGTGCTGGAGAGCAGCTTTACCCCCGAGGCAGCCGATGAAAGGTGTGTGAGGGAGGAGCCGGGCCTGTCCTGAGGGCACAGAGGAAGAATGGGGGCCTGATTGAGCAGGCCTGCAGGCAAGGTCTAGGGAGGCTTCGGGTAGCTTCGAGGGCGGAGCTGGGGAGGCATAACTGGAGAATCCAGCTCGGTGGGGCATTTAGGGCTTGGTGGACATCCTTGAGACATCAAAAGGCATCATAGATGTCCCTGAGCCTGAGGACCTGGATGCCACCGCTGTAGCTGGAAGAACCTAGAGTGGGGAGGAAGGAATAGATTCCTCTCCCACCACCCCAACACCGCCGTGTTCATGAGCGCAGGTGTTGACTTGAGAAGCCCGTGCCACAGAGCTTGCTGAGCCACCGGACCAGCGGAAAACTCTCCGTTTGGGGTTTGGCTGGCGGGTGTCGGTAACCAAGGTAAAGATGGAGAGAGGCAGAGTCCATCTGGGGAAAAAGCGCTGTCTTTGGTTGGTTCTCCAGATGCAGACCAGGCGAGTGAGAAAGCGGCAGGGGACTGGGAGGGGCAGACGACTGGGAGGGGCAGACGGGCAGGGGTGTGATCCAGATCAAACCGTCCGCCTCCACCCCTGGCCCTGGAGTGTGAGTCACGCCTCCCGATGTCACAGTGTCCTGACCCAGCCAAGGGCACTTTCACACTATATCCGTTGGTGGTGGAATAACGTTTGTCCAGGCGGCGGCCAGTTCCTAGGGGCTCTGGCTCTCTGGAGGGTGTAGACAAAGCTGTTCCAACAGCCTGGGCCAGTCCTGAGGGGCTCTGTTTGGGGTGTGTGGAGTCTGTGGGACAGCCGGGGAGGGGTCTGGCAGAAGGAGC
Organism: Spilogale gracilis; assembly: GCA_004023965.1. NCBI lineage: Eukaryota > Metazoa > Chordata > Mammalia > Carnivora > Mephitidae > Spilogale > Spilogale gracilis. Next base: position 11,864 of record PITA01023307.1, read on the forward strand.
AGCAGCCAGATTCGGGGGCCCCTCTCCACATGCCTGCTCTACGACAGGACCTCCTGAGCCTCGGTCCCTTTCATTCTCTGCAGCCCTGTGGGAGCACTGGCCTGGCCCTGGGCCCAGAGGTGCTGCAGAAATGCCTGTGGCTACAGGACAGGCTTTCCTCCCAAAAGGAGGGCTTTTCCCCTTGTGTCCCAGAGGGCGCCGTGGCCAGGTGCCTGCTGTCACCTCCGGCTGTAGGGCGCTTCTGTGTGCTTCTCCTTGCCCCAGAGGCAGCCCTCTGCTAGGGAGGCTAACAGCGGCTGCCCGTGACGCCAGCAGAGGTGGTGTTGGGAGTAACTCTTGGATGACATTTGGCTCAGGCCGGGGCACATAGTGGGTGCTCAGCCAGGCTGGGGTTACTGTGGCAACGGGTGGCTAGCATCCTTGAGGTTCCTAAAGGCCTCTGACATGGCAGCCCAAACCGCGAGGGTACAGGGGACTTATCCCTGTGTGGAGGGCCCTGCCCCTGCCTGGACATCTATGACTATGAGAGGGAACCCACGGCCTTGGCCTTCCCCGTGTTTGGTGCACCAGGGCCCAGCAAGTATGGACATGGTGGGTCCTTCCTGCGGCTGCTGCATGCAGTCTGGCTCAGTGTCTCTCTCCTGACCATCCAGGCGGTCAGCCTGGGTTTTTGTGGGGGTGATCGTGAGGGACAGGACTTTGTAACTGCCCCAGGAGACATGGAGGACAATAATGGGGAAAGAACAAGGTCCTGGGATCAAGCCCCATATCAGGGTCTCTGCTTAGCGGGGAGCCTGCTTTTCCTCTCCCTCTCACTATCTCTGTCTCTCCCTCAAATAAATAAATAAATAAATAAATAAATAAATAAATAAATAAATAAAATCTTAGAAAGAAAGAAAGAAAGAAAGAAAGAAAGAAAGAAAGAAAGAAAGAAAGAAGGAAAAAGAAAGAGAAAGAAAGAACGAACCAGGCTTTGGAGCCTAGCACTTGTAGGGTTGATTTGGACACCGTCTTTGCCAGCAGGGGGTGGGCAGGTGGGGGCCACCTTTAGACCTTTCCGGAACCTGTTTCCTCTCCATCCAGTGGGTACAATCATCACAAACTTGTCAGGCGGGGTAATGGAGGGAAGGTGTGTCCTGTGGGGTATTGAGTCCCAGTCCTGCGGCTTCTGGGCTGGGTGGCTGCTCTGTACCTCCCCCAGCCCGGGGCCATCGAGGGGAGAAGGTGAACAGGTGTGTGTAAGAAAGCCTGCATTCTCTTTTGCAGCCCGTGCCCGGTGAGGCTGGCATGCAGGATGGCCGGACAGCCCAGCCACATGCCCCACGGAGGGAGCCCGAACAACCTCTGCCACTCCCCAGGGCCTGCACACACCCCTGACCCACAGGTGAGCCCTTTATCTTTGTCTGCAGAGCACTGGGGACTCAGCAAGGAGCTCGGCTCCCTGAGGCTGCTTCCTCCCAGCCACTGGAAGAAGCCGCAACCCCCTCCTCCCGGACAGAGTCACTTCTTGAATCCTTCCCAGGGGTGAAAGGGGAGCTCACTACCATCCTGGGCAGCCCTGTTATCAGCAGTAGCACTCGGGGACGCCTTTGCCTTCTCCGGGCCAGACTCCGGGATTTTAGTGTGAATGGGACAGCTTTACCTTAGTGGGATCAGGGCTGCTTAGAAAGGCCATGCGAGAGGAGAGAGCAGAGAGTGAGGGACAGGCAGCCTATGTGTGGGGTCAGAAAGTGCTTCCTTACTTTCTGTTGAAGTCAGCTTCCCTTTTTGGTTTTAGCTCTGTCCTGGCCCTCTTCAGCCCTCTTTATCTAGAACCAGCAGAGCCTCAGGACGCTGGTTTCCTTCCACGGGCCTCAATCTCTACAGATCCTCGGATAGCCAGGCAGCCTCTCACAGCTTTTCTGAAGGTGGCTTCTGGGGTTCCCCAGCTGCCTGCATACTCTGTGCGTTTTGAATGTGCTGTTCCCTGGGCCTAGGGGGGCCCTGCCCCACTCCTCCAGGCCTTGATCCAAATGCTATAGCCTTCCTGCCCCTCCCCCCGCCCCATTCCCTCCCCTGTGCAGCCCAGGCACTGGACTCTGGCCACGGAATCCCGCTGGGGAACTGGTTCTGTTCCTAAAGGGAAGATCTGGGGCGGGTCTTTACCAGTTCCATCATCCCAGGCCAGGCCCGGAGGAGCCGTCCTCGATGCCGGCTGAGTTCGTAAACGGCAGACACGTATAGTACAGCCCGACGTGGCTGTGTGTGAGACAGACACAGAAAGCTAGGAGATCCGAATTGGGGAGACTCCGAGGCAGCTACCTTCTCAACCCCCGGAAGGCTTGTCGCAGCCTCTAAGACCTGCTTCCCGTTGGAGGACGTCAGGTGGACTACTGCTTGACCCCCCTGGCCAGGGCTGCCCTGTGCAGTTGTACGGGTGTACACTGCACAAAAGTGCTGACCAAGGAGGCAGATGAGTCTGAGAGCCTTCTCCAACACCTGAGTTCTCGTCAAGCCATGCTCCCTGTGTGGGGCCCCATCAACCCAAAGAAAGGGACAGTTATATAGAGTCACGCCGAGGCGAGATGTGTGAACTAGTGCACACGATGTCTACTAGCGTGTCTAGGTGCCCACAGGCATGTGTCTGCGGGCGCAGCCCCCCCAGGGTCTAGGGCCCTGCCATATTTGTACTCTCCACTCCCCTTACTGAATGGGACACGGGCCCATTTCCCAGGTGGAATTTGGGGAGGCAGATCCCGGAAAGCCCAAAGGCCTGTGGACGCTGCTGGTGCCGAGTCAGCAAGGACAGCCCGCTGATGGCTGGGGGCAGTGGGGCCTCCTCGGGTGATGTAGCAATTTGTCATATTAAGTCATTCACTAACAATTGAGTCCCCCTTGATTAATCTCCCAGAATTAGCCAGTTGCATTTTGAGTAATTAGGGTTAATTACAGCCTCATTTGGCAGAGGAGAGAGCCCCGTAATTATTTCATGAAGAAGGCGAGGCAGCGGCGGCTGTGGTGGCGGCAACGTCCGGGCATCTGGTCGCACGTGTTGGAGTGGGTAATGACATAGTTAAGTGGAATTAGACACAACTCAGGTCGCTGGGCAGCGGCCGTCAGCGGAGGGGGCCTCCGTCCTGCCAGCATCTGACCGAGGTTGCCGAACCGGGGCGCACGGCCGTGTAGACACCAGCACTGCCCCAGGTCAGGGCAGGGACGAGGCCTGGCGGGCACTTCCTCTTGCCTCCGCTCACAAAGCGCTCGTATTTAAACACTGTCTGGGGAGACATCATGGCCCAAATCTTGCCTGTTTCGGGACATAGAAACACCTCAAATTGACAGCAGAGGCATTTTCCTTGATGGCAGGAGGCCCTGCTGTTTCCCTGAGATCACTGAGGCCCACGATGGCAAGAATACCATGGTCTGTCTAGACCAGGGGGGGCTCGGATCCCAACTCCAGCCAGCCCTCACCAGCCAGAAACGTTGAGTAAATGAGCTGAGCCTCCGTTTCCTCATCTGTGAAATGTGGCCATGAAGACTAAGTGAGAAGGAATCCTTTAAACCCCCAGCACGGCGTCTGGCATCGTGGGTGTTAAGGAAACATGTGCCACTGATTTCATTCTTCTCTTTTAACCTTCAGCTTCGTGTTCATGGCCCAGGAGCCCAGAGCTGAAATGCCCACAGTGTAGAAGGAACAACTTAGCAACCACTCAAACTGGTTTTGTTAAGTTTCTGTGCCCCATGCTAGTGGTTTGTCATTTCAGGGAGCTTTCGAGTTGTGAGAGCTGCCCACTTACTAAAATACATTTGCTGATCCCGGTGGCGTCACATGGGAAATTATTGAGGTGCATGCAATGAGGGAAAGGGCTCTAAATGCCCCCTGCTCTGCGATTTCAGCAGTTGCTGCAGAACGTTTTCAGCAGGAATGAAACAGAGCTGAGCCACTAACATGTGAATTTCCAAGGAGAAAGGTGCTGTTGTCTGAGAAAGCCCTGGTTAATGTGTCTTCCATCTGGAAAGTCTTTGCAGACCTGCTTGGGGCGTGCCCAGTTCAGTTCTGTTGGGCCTTATTCAGAGAAAGAGGAATGCGCCTTCCTTTTCAGGGGACGGGATGGCTGCTTCTAGATCTGAATCACGTAGGCCAAAACCTTTATGAGAATCTTCCCAAGACAGTGTTGGTCGTTCGGTAAGTTTTCGTGACCGAATATTAACAGCTGTTAAATGCAGGAAGTGTTTGCTGACGTCTCGTGGATTTGGCAAATGCTTGTCTCCTTTCCGCGTTGGGTCTGTTGAGAAGCCCCACACAGAAGTGGGTCGGACTGTGTGCAGGTAGAAGGCCCCACAGAGGGATGGGTGGACGCTGAGGGAGCCCAGAGGGTGGGGTGGGCCTGGGAAAGTTCTAGGGAGATGACAGGTGATGATTTGGGGCAGGACAGGGAGAGGAGGATGTCCCAGGAAGAGGAAGGAGCCAGGCCTGAAGGTACAGGACCAATCAGGTTAGGCATGGGTTTAAATACTGGTGCTGGGAGGGGGGAATGCTGGTGCTTCTGAAAGGCTTCATCATCTGGAATTGAGTCTATAGTGAATGAAGGGCAAGCCCGTTAGTGGTTTTAGCTGAACAAGAGAGCTCGCGTTGTATAAAGATCACTGGTTGATGGCGTTCATAGCACAAGTAGGATGAAAATAAGAGGAGATGAGGAGGCCACTGCCTTCTACCAGGTGAGATCAGTTCGTGGTCTAAACGGCTGGATAGGAGGAGAGATGATTCCAGAGACTTGCAGGGAGAAAACCAACTGTGCTTGGTGACTGAAAGGATGAGGGAGAGCAGAGCTGAGAATGTACCCGGGTTTCTCGAGGGATGGCCAATCCTCTTTATGGTTTTCACCTTTCAAGTCTTGGCTTGCTGGTCACCGGACCTTGACCCACCCAGATTCTCTTAGGTGAGTTTAAGCTCTACTTTCTCTGAGCTCAGTCGTCAGGAATTGTCATGAGGGCTTCCGTGCAACTGAGATGATTCTAGGCTTTGTTATCAGGTGACTCCCATGTTTGGGGCACCTTGCTCACCATTCCCATGTGCTGATGGTCCTGGGAGCCGAGTGTAGACTTTGTGGCTGGGATGGTCATGGCGGTGGTTATGCCGACATTGCGGTTCCTGGCCCCGCCCTCATGCCGTCCTACCAGCTAGCAGCTAGGCCTTATTCAGAACTCGATATGGCAGGGGAGGTAACCGAGATAAATACCGGGTACGTTTTGCTCCTGAGGGGCAGAGCCAGGGGTCCCCATGTCCCATGGACCCACTGCACCCCTTCTTGGCACCCGGTTTGCAGGAGGGAAGATTAAGCTTTGAAATTAGCCGGTTGTGGGGTACCTGGGTGGCTCAGTCGTTAAGAGTCTGCCTTCAGCTCAGGTAATGATCCTGGAGTCCCAGGATCGAGCCCCGCATCGGGCTCCCTGCTCGGCGAGGAGCCTGCTTCTCCCTCTCTCACTCCCCCTGCTTGTGTTCCCTCTCTAGCTATGTTTCTCTCTATCAGATAAATAAATAAAATCTTAAAAAAAAAAGAAAGAAAGAAAGAAAGAAAGAAATCAACCAGATTGTGGAGAGTTTAGTGGGATCGGCCTCATAAAGAGCCTGACTGTAAGACCCTGCCCTTCTTTTGTACAATACAGACTTAAAACCCTTCACTGTATACACATACACCGAATGCATTAGGACTCCCTACACACGATGTCAGATGTCTTTAAAGGTGAAATTCGTTTACAGGAAATGTCATTCTGATGAAGTATGCTTTTTAAAATCACAGAAACAGTTGCCTTAAAATTAATGATGCATTGCAAATATCAGGGAAAAAAAAGACCCATTCAGTGTTAAGATGATTAAAATTCAGGTCAGAAGTCTGACTTAGTCAGGCTAAATTTTTTAATGAGATTTCAGAAAATTAATTGGGCGAATGCATTTTTATTCTTTTAACATGTGATTTTATGCCTTTTTTTTTTTTTTAAGGGATTTGTCGATGGCTGAGGCTTATTGTGGTTCAAACATTTTAAACTCAAATTAGCACGGGGTGGGAGGTGTTTGTGGCCTAATTTGATCTGACTTGGAGAAGAGAGCGTGGGTTTCTCTGAGCTTTCAGGGGTGGCTCACTAGCGGCCCCACCCATTTCCCACCTTGATGCACCCTGGGCGGGGGGCTGGCATTGGGGATAGAGGTGATCTGGGGACCTTGGCCCTTTCCTTAGCTCCTGGTCCTGCCAAGCCTCCTGCTGTCCAGGGAGTTGCTCCCCAAAGCTCCTCCTCTCTCTGAGATGTGTTTCCCCCCAAGGGCAGCGTAAACCCCCTCATTCCGCCCACTGAGTTCAACGTCCCTCCTTCCCATCTCCTCCCAGCCTCTCCACCCATCTGCCCCTCTTCTGGGATAGAACTGAAGGGGCTCCCACCCTGGAGAAGAGGGGTGAGGAGTCAGAAATGGCTTCAGCTAGCATTTTCCCTGCCAGTGGCCCACAGCATAGCCCTAGCCAGGGAGGTGAGGCGAGCCTGTTGTCCACACGGGCCCTTGGCAAGCAGTCCTGGATGACCCGTGTAGGGGACAGTGACATCAGAAAGCTACAGGGACCTAGCCACCTCACTGCTTTACTGCAGTCAGATGACGATGGGTCACAGTGACCTCTCGAGTCTCGGCTTCCTCATCTATAAAATGTGGCCATGAAGACTAAGTGACATGGAATACTTTAGCCTCCCACCGTGGCGTCTGACATCATGGGTGTCATCGATCTTATTCTTAGATTTCCAAATTCATTTTAGTTTTCACAGCCAAAGAGCCTAGACTGGCAGTAGTCCCAGGGCAGACCCTCAGTGCGGCGGAGCTGGCGGGGCTGAGAATTCCCTCCTCGGATCATCCCCAGCTCCCTGGGAGGCAGGTACAGCGGCCCTGGTCCTCTGCACCCTGAGCAACGGCGATCCCCAATGACAGTCACAGCCACAGAGCCTCTCCCCGGGGCCTTCACTCAGAAACTTGCTTCCTCCCCAGCAGCCCTCGGAAGGAGACACTGTTGTCACCTTAATTATACACGTGAGGAAACTGAGGCCCAGAGTGCTTGTCCACAGCCCCCAGCCAGGACATGGCAGATCTGGGGTTTGAACCCAGGCCTCCCTCTGCACCCCAGTGTCATTGTCTCAGCTGAGGGAACCAGAGCGGCGGTCACCCCTCTGCCAGGCTCTGTGCTCATTTCCCCAGTAGCCAGCATGGAGTTCCGGACGGAACGGGGACCAGTGAGGAGGATGAGATGAGCAGTTTTCAGAAGGGCGATCAGGATTACTATCCTTGAGCTAGCGTAAGTGCGAGCTGCTCGGGGCCAGCCCCAAGTTTGCCTGGCAGCTCAGAGCTCCCCAGACCCTTGGCACCAGCATCAGGTCCCGGAATCCTCAGAGAAGTCCCGGGGCTGAGATCGCTAACGTCCCCCTGTCACGGATGGACACACTCGGCTGCAGGGGACAAAGTTGAGCTTGCTGAGGGCTGAGCCAGGAGGGGAGGAAGCCCTTGGAGGTGGCAGTGGGGAGAGGCCTGGCCTTATGGACCAAGAACTCTGTTCACCTTTTCCTCTTGCACTCTGGCCCCTGAGTTAGGTCGGAGTCTGGGCCCTACTGGCTCAGGCACTGCACCCTGTATCCTGCGCTGCTCCCGGCCTGAACAGAGGGCTTGTGGGGGACAGGACCCCATCCCGACCCCTGTGAGCGTGCTGGTGTCCCGGAGCCTGCCCAGACTGTCCCCCTCGGGCCATGGTGCTGCGGAGGGAGGAAACTGCCCCCTGCTGCAGCGTAGGAGCTCATCCCTCTAATTAGGTGGACTGGGTTGTGACAGGAAATGCAAATCTGGGTCATCGCATATGCAGATGTGCAACTGGAGTCTCAGGATGCCGGGTGGGATGTTGCCCCCCTCCTCTGGGAGTCTCCGGAGGCAGCGGGGCCTTTGGGGGCACAAGAGACTGCTGGGGACTAGTGATGGAGAAAAGCCCAGTGTTTGCGTGGCACCTGGGAGGTCACATCCTCCAAACGCTTCACTGTGGGACGACTGAGGCCCAGAGAGGGGAGGGGCCGTGCCTATGTCACCTCTCAGCGCAGCTGGCTGAGACCTGTCTCAGCTCCCCATGGACCAGCGGTGTGACAGGTGCCTCAGTTCCCTTCTTTATGATGTGCAATGAAGGAGCCTTGCTTTACAAGGCTGTGAGGGGATTTCAGCCACAAAATCTGTGTGAGCAGCTAGCATGGAAGTGCCGCGTGGTAGGTGCCAGTACCCCACGGGCATCAGGGCAAGCGCGGTCCCTCCAATTGTGAGGAATTTGCCTTCCTCCAAGGGGCTTATACACATGAGGGCTTATACACGTGGATTTCAGCCATGCTCAGAAGGGACAGTGGCTGCATCCCAAAGGCCCACAGCTCACGAGGCTGCGCAGCACGTTCCACTGTGTCATCTGACAAATACGCCCCGAGGTCTTCTGGGCAGGTCCGAGCCTCTGCTCAGGGGTCACAGGGGGTGAAGACAGGGGCGCACTTTTGGAGAGGCCCATGTTAGAGGGCCAGGGGCTCAGGTGCCTGGACAAAAGAAGGCAGTTGAGTCAAGAGGCACAGAGCTGGCCAGTCATGGGGTCTTGAAGGAAAAGCCGAGGACCAGTCGAAGTTGGGAGGCCACCCGGAAGAGGACAAGGGTGGAGTTGCAGGAGTCCCCAGTCCAGGGTTCACATCCCTCCCATGACTCACTGTGAGGTCTGGAGCTGGACCCTGCCTCCCCTCCGAGCTTAGTTTTCTGAAGTATGGGGATAATGATGGTGCCTGCTCACAGGGTCATGGGCAGCGTTCTGTGTGGTGCCCAGCACACAGTAAGTGCTCAATAAATGCTCACTCTTCTTACGTGGGTGCTTCGTATACAGGTGGGTTGTTAATGGCTGTTACTAAGGAACTTACCTGACAGATGCTGGCCCACGATGGATAAGAATGTGGTCTTCCTCCTCCACCAGCCCTCCCTCCTGCTCAGGCCCCAGTAGGGAGCGGCTCCAAATCCCTCACCCGGGGAGGTAATTAGGCCTCCAGACTTCAGAGTCAAGGCTAACCCAACCGTCACCTTGCTGAGGGAAGGAGGCAGTGGCAGAGTCAAGGCTAACCCAACTGTCACCTTGCTGAGGGAAGGAGGCAGTGGGCTGCAAGGCTCAGACTTCCCGCACCCACTCACTCCTGCCAGTGGGGGGTGGGGGGACTCTTTGGCGGAGAGCTGGGTCTGGGCAGGTTCAGAAAGGCCGAGAGTGGGAGTGAGGAGCAGTTGCTTAGGGCCCTTCTCCTGCCCCACCCCTGGCCTGCCGGTCATAAGGACCACTGAGCACCTACTGTATGTGTGTTTGGGGGTGGGGGGGACCCTCAGCAATCTCACGTGATCCTTACAGCAATCCTAGGACACAAACATGCGTCCATACCTCTGCTTTGCAGACAGAAAACTGGGGACAGAATGGCTTTTGTAACTGCCCAAGATCACCAGCCAGGGGCCCAGGAGATACGCATAAGGAAATATAAAAAGGATGCTTATTGCACCATTATTTATAGTGGCAACAGATTAATAAGCTTAGTATAGTGTACAGTCTATAGTTAGATCCCTGTCAATGGACAATATCCATCAGTTACCGGGAGAGGGAAAAGCAAATCTTAGAGTAACGCGTTCTCAACATTCTGAGTGTTTAAAAAGTACGCCATCTCCATACATGTGAATATTTATCCACTCAGATGCTTCCGGAGTCCTTCCCACACGCCCTGCACCCGGACACTGGGCATACCCGTGGGTGGTCGGGACCCAAGGTCACGTCGTAAAATATGGTATTTAAAATCCCAGAAGGTAGCAATGAAAAAAGAAGACAAGCCAGAATTGTGGAGGGGATAGAAAAGGTGAGGCTTCCATGGAACATTCCAGACAGAAGGCCTAGTGAGAGTGAAAGAGGATGGTCTATGTGGAAGGAGCAAAGGAGGTGGAGGAAAGTAATAGAGCAGCAGGATCAAGGACGTGTGAGAAGCCTGGGTGGGCATGTTAGGTGATCACGGGGTGAGGACTTTTGGTTCCCGGGTTTTTAACTTTACTGACCTATACCGTGATGGTGTGTGTTTTCCCTCATCTTTGCCTGTTTCATGGTTTAAACTGAACTTCGTGTCATAAAGACAAAGAAGGAAAACATCAAAGTCGATGAAGAGCACGCATCCTAAATGGGGGCCCTTTCACCTCGGGAAATTCACACTTGTTCCTTCCTGCTTCAGTGGGGCTCTCAGTGTTTCTCGTCCCACCCCCACTTCCCCAAATGAACTCCACAGATGTTTCTGTACCCCTTCTACACACAAGACCCTATCCTCGCACTGGCTCCCAGCCCGGAGGGTCCCCAGCGGCAGTGATCCCCTGCCCCGGAGTGGGGAGTGGGGGCTGTCAGGAGGAGGACCCCCTTGCCAGGCTGACACGGGGCACACCAGAACCGTGGCACCCTCCCCTCCCCCTGCACGTTCCAGGGCCTGAGTTCACCCCGTTCCTCTCCTTCTCCCCGGAGCGTGTTGCACGTGTGTTGTGGGGATGGTGAGGGGTACCAGCAGCTGTATTCCAGGGCAGGTCCGACTGCCCCGCGCTGGGTGTGTGCGCCGGCCCCTGGAGAGTCTATGCAAAGTGTCTGGATTCTTCATGTCTCTGTAAAGAGGGCTGTTTATCCAAACAGGGGCTCTGAACAGAGAAGCTGCAGACAGAAGCTCAGTTTTCTCATGTCCGAGACGGGGCACTCACCCCAGGAGGGGGAAGGTGCCAGGTCTGACAGTGACTGCAAGAGGAGGGTTGGGGCCTACGCATGGGAGGCTGTGGGCCTGGGAGAGCCAGCAAGTGCTCCCCCTTGCTGCGAGACCCTGACAGATCACTTCCTTCACTCCTTAATTGCACCTGCTCTTCCTGCTGGCTCCGACCTGGGCACAAGGGATTCAGGAGTGGACAAGGTGGGCAAGGCCCTTGGCCCCAGGACCCACCTTCCTGGGAACAGGAGGTAGAAGCAGTCTAATGAATGATCAGGTAACCAGGGCTGGTGGAAACCGGCAGCCACGGTCTCATCTGCAGAGTGGGGGTGTTGTGCTGTGGACAGCACCCGGGGGGCTCCTCCTTCGCCTTGGAGGAGCCAGGTGAGGTCACCAGGGTCTGGTGGGGGCCCTGGCTGCCCAAGTCTCAGCCCCCCACTGCAGCCAGACGATGCCTTCTGTCCCTCTCCTCCAGAGACACCCAAACACACTGTCTTTTCGTTGCTCACTGGCCGACTTCCAGATCGAGAAGAAGATAGGCCGAGGACAGTTCAGTGAGGTGTACAAGGCCACCTGCCTGCTGGACAGGAAAACAGTGGCTCTGAAGAAGGTGCAGGTGAGCCCTCTCCCTCGTGGGGTCAAAGCCGCGTCACAGGAGCCGGCTTCTGTGTCTGAACATCATGGCCCTGGGGCAGGGGAAGGATTAGATGAGCTGCGCTGCTGAAAGCTCACTGTGAGCCATAAAGGAAAAGGAAAATGAGCATGCATTGAGCACCACTGTATACTGGCTCAGGCCTTGAGAACGGCCCTGTGGGTGAGGGTGGTCACCCCATTTTGCAGATCAGGAAAGCTGCAGAGGCCATGAGTATCTGCCTCACTGGGCCCACAGAGCAAGCTGAGGGGGAGCTCAGACTTAGACCCGTGCCTGCTCACCCTGGGCCCCACACTTGCTGCTCGCCTCTGGGCTTGAGGGTCTTTCCCGGCCTCTGTGTTCCTCCTAAACGGAGAAAAGGGCTCAAGCGCATGAGTCATCAGCCACAGAGTCCAGCCAGGAAGTGTCCTCCGCAGAGCTTCCCCAAGACCTCAGTTTGCTCATTTGTCCTTTAAGAATGAGATTAACAGGCTGGGCCAAGAAGTCCCCAGAGAGAGAAGGTGACTCAGACGCAGCCCTGGGGTGGGGGGGCGGCGCAGCCGGGCGGTGGGTCTCCTCGCCTGTCTGCAAACCGCACGGGCAGCTCCGGCCGCTGGAGGAGAGATGGGCCCCTCTGCTGGGAAAAGGCCCATTTGTCTTCCAAGGAGGGGCTCGCCTGCCTCTCTTTGTCCTGCTTTTTGTGCCATGATGGGTTTGGGGAGTTCCGGTCTTGTGGCTCCCAGTGGGGGATAGGGGAGCCCCGGGAGCTGGGTTTTAACCATGTTCTCTTTTTCTTCTCGCTCAAGATATTTGAGATGATGGACGCCAAAGCCAGGCAGGACTGCGTCAAGGAGATTGGCCTCCTGAAGGTGAGCACCTGTGCTGAGCAGGAGCCCCTCACTTCCTTGAGGTGGCCTGCTCCCCAGACCAGGCCACCGTGTGGCCATCACAGCCCGTAGCTGTTAGGTTCCAAGACAATGGCCTTTTGAGCACAGTTTGCTTTCTCGTGGTTGGGTGAGCGTGGACCCACCTCACCTCTCTGCCCAGCCCTGGTGGCGCCCCCAGACTTTCTGTCCTCGCCCCTCATTGGTGGTGCTTCTGATGGCAATGCCTGGCACCAACGGCTTTCCCCCAAGGGCACCGAGTCAGTGCCACGAGCAGATGCCCGGGGGACTCAGCGAGGCCAGCCTGGGACGGCGGAGAGGCTGCAAAGGCAGGTGTGGGGCCCCAGGTTCCCGGTGCCCAAGGGACCAGGTCGTCATCCTTCTGGGCTTGACCCGGGCCCCCCAAAGAGGAGGCAGGGTGTACACCTTGAGGTACCCACCAGGGCACCTTGGGCTGGGGGCGGTGATCTTTCCTTCCCCCTCCCTGCCGCCTTCCTCACTGGTCTCCCCAGAGTCAGAGACAATAGAACTTTCTGGACTAGACTCAGCCCCAGCCTAGGGCTACTCTCTCCTGGAGAATCCTCCCTGTTCCCCAGGCTTAGGCTTCTACCTGGGGTCTCAGAGGTGATGGAGGAGGAGGCATGGGATGTGTTTCAGAGGCCCAGGAGCCTGAGTTTAAATCCTCATGTCTTCATTTACAAGCTGTGTGACCTTAAGCAAGTGATAGAGCCTCCGGGAGCCTCCGTTTGCCTCTCTTCTCAGGGCTGAGGGTATCTGCCATGCAGGGTATGGGCAGTTAGAGAAGATTAAATAGTGTGTGAAGAGGGCCCAGCCCCGTGGAGCACTCACTCGGTGTCGGCCCTTTCCGTGAGACGGAGGACTGGCCCCACAGCTGCCGGTGGGGGGTCCCGGGGCGAGGACACGGACGCCCTCCCGCAGGAAGGAGTCCAGACGAGCCATTTGCACTGCTGGGTCCGCCCTGGGCTCTCAGGCCCCTCTTCTCCTTCAGCAACTCCCGGGCAGTGGGGAGCAGACGGGCAGCCCAGCCTGGGTGACTGTGGGGGTGAGGCTAGCTGCCCCAGGCCCAGAGAGTGCAGGAGAAGCCCTGCAGAGGCCAGGCTCCGTGGAATCTGGGAGCTGACGGGAGCCTGCTGCAGGGGTCCCGACCGTGAGCAGCCGGGGCGCCCAGTAGTGGCCTCAGGTGGCCACACTCAGGAGGTGAGGCTTGAATGTAGGAACAACAAGAAGCCCCTTGAAGAGCAGGGGGATACGGGGCCCCATGTGACTCATGAGCCCTTGCTGGGAGGGGACCCTGGCCATGAGGGGTCACAGGGAGGCTTATGGGGAGGTGTCCTCCAGCTATCATAGTTCCAAAAAGTCCCTTCAAATAACATCTTTAAAATTTTACTTGATGGTCAACTTTGGGCCCCAGGTGTGATCTCAGGACTCTGATTCCCTGGCCCCGGGAACTGGCTGTCCCAGACACCCACCCTCTCTCCCTTCCTATGGCTAAGAATGCACGTGTGCCCTTCATAGTGAGGAAGGAATTATGTGTGCACACGTGCTGAGCCAGCTTGTCCCTGGTCCCCGGGCTCCAGTGAAGAGGCCCAGGTTTGGCCTGACCTGGGCCTGCTGGTGGGGAGGGCTCTCTGTCCCTTCCTCGGGCTGCGGTGTGGCCCCGTGCCATTGACCATGGCCTGGGAGGTCGGCACACCCCTCACCAGCCATGTCACTGTGGGCAAGCTATTGACGCTCAAGGCCTCCGTTTAACCCTCATCCGTAAAAGGGGGTGAGGATACCAGGCCCGTCCTCAGCTGTCAGGGGGCTCGTGAGAAGCCAGGTTGGAAGGGCTCAGTGTCGCGTCTGGCGCGTGGTAAGTGCTCGGTCACGGGCAGCCCAGTCATCACAGCTGTAACATCTGCCGTGCGACACCAGCCCTTTCCCAGCCCCCCAGCCTGCCCATAGGAAGTCAACAGGACGTCCCGGGCACGAGGTGTTTCCTGCAAAACAAAGGGAAACACGGTTCTCGCCGGGGCTGTGAGGTGACACCATTCACATCATTCACGCCAGGACTCGAACCCCAAAACCTCCCAGTGCAGAGGCCGCCAGACGTGGGGCAGGGCGGTGGGCCATGTCGGGGATGAGCATAAAGCACGTGTTCACACACTCAGCACAGTCGTGAGCACCCTAAGTGCTCAGCATCCAGCAGGGGCGACAGACTCCGGACAGACTGCTGTAGCAGAGAGTCAGAGGGAGCCTGAGCCCATTGTTGTCACCTCTGCCTTGCTTTCCCCTGGCCATCGTCCAGCTCTTGGCCCACTGCCGCCACTGCCAGGCCCCAGCCCTGCCCTGGGAACTGGAGGTTGTAGGGAGAGGGATGGGTGTGGATGGTGGGAACACCGGAGAGTGAGAGGGCGGCCGGTGCTGCTGGGGTGTGGGGGGCAGGGAGCTGCAAGGAGATGGAGCCAGAGTGGCCGCCCTTCCCCCACTCACAAACCAGAGAAGCCAAGCACTCTGCACCTTTGGAGCCCTTCTTGTGTTTGGGCCCAAGTGTGTCCACTTTAAGACACACCTGAAGGGCATCAGTGAAGCGTCTGACTCTTGGTTTCAGCTCAGGTCGTGATCTCAGGATTGGGCGATGGAACCCTGCGTCAGACGCTCTGCTGTACGGACTCTGATGGAGATTCTCTCTCCCTCTGCCCTTCCTGCGTGTGCGTGTGCGTGTGCATGCTGCCTCTCACTCAAACAAATGAATCTTTAAAAAGAAGAAAAAGACACACCTGAGGTCACCAACAGACTACAAGCTGAGAAGGGGACTCTGGGTGGGCAGTGGTCCATGATGATTGGACCAGGCTCTGGGCCCAGTTTGGTCCCAGAGTGAACCCCTTCCCTCCCCAAGCCTCAGGGATTTCCCCCAGCTGACCTCTGGGGTCCTTTTTTGCCCCAGTCTGTGCCTTTGTGCCCTGGCCAGGTATTCAAGGGAGGCTTTGCATCGCCTGTCCTCCTCAGAGCTGCCCTAGGATCGGGAAGAGAGGCCTCCCCCTCTTCTCCCCAGGAGCCCACACCTGGAGAAACAGCCCCCTTGACTGAAGCTTCACTTCCCACCCAAACCTCCTCCAGTTTGTCTAAGTCATCTGGAAAATGGTGACGGCCAGCCTGCTGATGACCTCGGCAGGTCTCTGGGAGCCCTCCCTGAGAAGGGCGTGCGGTTTCCCAGGGAAGTCACGAGGTGAGGTCTAGGAGAGGGCAGTGACAGAGCGAGGGTAGGGGGTGTGGACCAGCATTTATAACAACAACAATGCCAACACTTTATAACGCACATTCACGATAGTAGAGCGCCTTCAACTTTATGAAGTGCCAGCATCCCATTCACTTCAACACTTTGTTGTAAATGAAAAATAGATCCGGAATGTGATGTGTGCCGAGGCAGCTGGTATGATAGGCACTGTTAGTTCCAGGGAGACCTCAAGACAAAATCTGGGTAACATGATTTTTTGAAAAAGGCACCAGAACAATTTGGTAGACGAAAGAAAGACTTTCAATCCCAGGTGCTAGGAAAACTTTACGTCCAAATGGATGGAAGTGAGCCTTGACCCCTACGTCACACTGTATGTAAAAAAGTATTAGAAATGGGTCATAGACCCAAATGTAGAAGCTGAAGCTAGAATTACAGTGTTTGCTGGGCAGCCCAGCAAGACAGCGCTCCCAGATGGGCTGGAGCTGGCTGCGGGAGTGGGAGGAGCTGATGTGCCCCCACCGTGGCCGGGCTTTGGACAGAGCAGGGGCCTGAGGACCTGGGCAGGTAGAATGGAGCTGAAGGAGACACATGGCCAGTGACAGAGGCCATCTGTGGCTTCCGGGGGTCTGAGGGGCGCTCGCCCTCCAGAGCTAGCTTGGGGAAAGGATAAATGGGGGTGGCATAGCCACATGATCTCTGCTAAGGTCCCCCCTCATTTTATTTTTTTTTTTTTTATTTTTTTTTTTTATTGTTACTAAATTTTTTTTTCCAGTGTTTCAAGATTCATTCCCCATTCCCCACACCCAGTGCTCCCCGCTTTAAGTGTCCCCAGTACCCACCACCAGGCTCTCCCATCCCTCCACCCCCCTCCCTCCAAGTCCCTCAGTTTGTTTCTGTGTTCAAAGTCTGTTGTTTCGTTTACCTCCCTAGATTACCCTAGTTCCCATTTGCTTTCCTTCTGCCACTGTCCTCCAGTTTGCCCCTCATGCACCGCAAGTAAGTGAGACCATGCGATACTTGACTTTCTCTTCTTGGCTTATTTCACTCAGCATAATCTCTTCCAGTCCAGTCCATGTTGCTACAA
>PITA01023308.1:0-28470 GCA_004023965.1 Spilogale gracilis
AACTGGACCATTTCCTTACACCATACACAAAAATAGACTCAAAAATGGATCACCTTAATGTGAGACAGGGGACCATCAGAATCCTTGAGGAGAACAGCACCATAACCTCTTCGACCTCAGCCACAGCAACTTCTTCCTAGAAACATCACCAAAGGCAAGGGAAGCAGGGACAAAAATGAACTATTGGGACTTCATCAAGTTCAAAAGCTTTTGCACAGCAAAGGAAACAGTCAACAAAACTAAAAGACAACTGACAGAATGGGAGAAGATATTTGCAAATGTCATACGATAAAGGGCTAGTATCCAAAATCTATAAGGAACTTATCAAACTCAACACCCAAAGAACAAATAATCCAATCAATAAATGGGCAGAAGACATAAACAGACATTTCTCCAAAGAAGACATCCAAATGGCCAACAGACACATGAAAAAATGCTCAACATCCCTCAGTAACAGGGAAATAGAAATCAAAACCACAGTGAGATACCACCTCACACCAGTCAGAAAGGCTAAAATGAACAAGTCAGGAAATGACCGATGTTGGTGAGGCTGCAGGGAAAGGGGAACCCTCCTACACTGTTAGTGGGAATGCAAGCTGGTTCAGCCACTTTGGAAAAACAGTATGGAGATTCCTCAAAAGGTTGAAAATAGAGTTACACTATGACCCAGCAATGTAACTACTGGGTATTTACCCTAAAGATACAAATGTAGCAATCCAAAAACGTGTGTGTGTGTGTGTGTGTGTGTGTGTGTGTGTGTGTGTGTGTATGTATATGCATATATATGCATATATATGCATATACATACACACACACACAATGGAATACTATGCAGCCATCAAAAAGAATGAAATCCTGCCATTTGCAATGACATAGATGGAACTGGAGGCTGTTACGCTGAGTGAAATAAGTCTATCAGTGAAAGACAACTATCATATAATCTCTCTGATATGAGGAATTTGAGAGGCAGGGTAGGGGAGTCGTTGGGGGGTAGGGAGAGAAAAAATGAAACAGGATGGGATCAGGGAGGGAGACAAACCATAAGAGACTCTAAATCTTGGGAAACAAACAGGGTTATTGGGTGGTGGGGAAGGAGGAGGGAGGGATAGGGTGGCTGGGTTATGGGAAAAATTTTAAAAATTTTTAAAAATATTTACAAAGAGGGCTCCTGAGTGGCTCAGTGGGTTAAAGCCTCTGCCTTCAGCTCAGATCATGATCTCAGGGATGGAGGCCCGCATCAGGCCCTCTGCTAGGGAGGGAGCCTGCTTCCTCCTCTCTCTCTGCCTGCCTTTCTGCCTACTTGTGATCTCTGTCTGTCAAATAAATAAATAAAAATTTAAAAAATATATTTAGAAAGAAAACAAAGAATATCTATTCTGTCATGTTAATAGTCAGCTCTGCTCCCATGCAGACAGGGGGGAAAGCAAGAGTGGTTGCAAAGCGGCTACCCAGTTGGATAGGAGACTTAAAGCAGTGGTTTCTGAGACAGTGCCTCACAAACCCTTAGGACAGCGGTGAGTTGGAGGAAGGAGCCAGGTGGGGAGGGGCTCCCAATTAGGGCTGCTGACATGCTTGGGCAACTTGATGTGGAGGGAGAGTGAGAATTCATCCCTGGATTGCCAAGAAAGCTTTGCAAGAGTAGACAAACCAACCCAGAGTGGGGGGGGGGGGAGTCAGACCAGTGCTGCTGGAGGCAGAGACTGATGGAGAAGGAGCATGAGGGAACTTTCTGGACCAATGATAATGTTCTATACCTTGATAGGGGTTTGGGTTACAGATGTGTAGTAATTTGTCAAAATCGATTGAAAATTACACCAGAGATGTGTGCCTTTATGTGCAGAATTCACCCTCCACTTAAAAACAAAACAAAACAAAACAAAAAACTAATCAGACATTGCTTTCTAGTTCCCGAATGCAAAGTAAATTATTTAGGAGTGACTGATGAAATGTAGGACTTTGAAATGTATCAAAATAGAAAGTAGATTTATGGATGAAAGGAAACACGGGGAGGTAGGTTGAAATGTGTAAACAAACACAGTACAAGTTAACTGTAAAATCTTGATGGTATTCACTATAAAATTCTTTCAAGGGATGTTTAGGAATTTGTTATATAAAATATAAGAGGTTGGGGTGCCTGGGTGGCTCAGTTGGTTAAGTGACTGCCTTCAGCTCAGGTCATGATGCTGGAGACCGGGGATTGAGCCCCACATCGGGCTCCCTGCTCGGTGGGAAGCCTGCTTCTCCCTCTCTCACTCCCCCTGCTTGTGTTCCCTCTCTGGCTGTGTTTCCCTCTGTCAAATAAATTTTTAAAATAAAATAAAATAAAATAAAATAAATAAAATAAAATAAAATAGGAGGTGGGAAATGACCCACAAAAATCTTTTCTCAGAGTCTTACTACATACACGTATTTGGTTTCACACGGTCACACCGTGGCACAAGACAAACCTGATTATTCTGTGATTATATCATGCCACAACTCTGACATCCAAATTCCCTGGAAAATCCCTTCACTGGATGGTTGTGTAGACACCCTAGAGGTCAGTACATTTTCACCTCGGTTGGGACCACCAAAACGTTTCCAGACATTCCCAAATGTCCCCAGGGGAGAAACTGCCCCTGGTTGAGAATTCTTGAACCAGGACCTTCTCCTGGTATTTTTTTCTCAGCATTTCAATGAGACGCTTGTAGATACATTTTGCTTTGTTCTGAATAATTCATATACCAAGAGGCCCTGTTCTGCGTAAAGTCCTTCATTCAGCTGTGCAATGCCTTTCTGGTTTTATGGTTCCAAGTTGTTCTGTCTGCCCCAGAAGGAACATAGGAACATTGGAGCTTGACACAGAAAGAGCTGTCACTAAAATTTATCCAAATAATCTGCTCAAGTCTCTGCTTAGATTCCTTTAACTCCCCACCTTCCTTTACCCCTTGTACACACACGCGCGCATGTGTGTAGAGACTCCGCTGAATGAAGACTCCCATGAAGAGTCCTTTATGCCAAAGTCCCCTCCCTAAGCATCTCTCTCCTGCTTTGCATCTGGCATGATGTCTCTTTTCTTTACCCTAACACTAGTCTCCTAATTTTTTCTAATGATCCCCAATTTGAGTGACTCTCAATTCTGGGCTTTTCATAATTTCAGTAAGACATGAAAAGGAAAGCTAGACACATTAGAACTTTGGGGAAAGAAATCAAGGCTAAGAGGAGGGGTGACCCGATATTCTGCATTTGATCCAAGGTTGCTAGCTGCCAAGTAGGCATGATGATCCATGCTGCCCGTGTGGGTGCCAAGACTTTCCTGGGTGGGTGATCCCCTTTACCATTCTGTGTTGTACGGGGTCACTCTTGGTATTAGCAGGAAAATCCACAGGACTCATGTTCTGACCTCAGAGGGCTTCCAACCTTTTCACAATGAAATAATGCAGGAAATCTTCCTCAAATGGCAACTGTGGGACCCCTCTGGATGTTGCCCTAGCCAGAAGTGCCCTCTGGGTCTCCTCAGGGCTCAAGCGCCACAACATCTCCCAATCCCACTGTGTAGCATCTTCTGCCCAGACTCCAAGTGCAATGGTATCACGGACTATGTTTGCTGGCAGGAGGACTGAATCTCTCCCTGATCCTGCTGCCCGCCTCTCCAAGGCTCAATACCCTGCTGGGTCAAAGACTGACAAGGCTTCAGCTCCATTGCCTTTTCAGAAACACTGGATAGAAATATTCAAATCAGCCCGGCTGTTGGGGACAGGAGAGAGTGACCTCCTGTACCCTTAGAGAAGCACCTGTCTTAGCCATAATACCTATAACATTGCACCATATTGTCCTGACACCAGCACCCTCCTCTTAACCATCTGACCACGAACTACGTGTGAGCTGGACTGTAGGTCGTTCACCACTGATCTCCCAGCACTGATCACAGCACCTGGAACAGATGTGGGGTAAGTACTTAATGAGTAGAAAGGAGGAGAAGTAGAATTTCAAGAATACTGGAATTTTGCAATCCCTGAGTTGCTGTCAGAAGAACCAGGCAAAGGGGCATAAGAATAAGTTTGTACATTTGATAAAGAAAATTTCCTGCTCCAAGAAGGAGGTTTAACCTAACTAGTTTCTCTACCCAGACAAACCTGACAACATTTCTATGACTCTGATGTTTAATTTCTGTTCCTGTGTTTGTTTAGCCACAGATCAATGGAAGTCACGATGACTGGCTTCTCTCCACACCTTCTTCACAGCCTCCTGGAGTTCCAAGGCAGCGCTAGAGCCTGAGGGTAGACCTCAGCATCCCAGGGGTTCCTAAGTGTGTACTCACCCACCCTCTTAACCCTCCAAGTCACCAACACCCAATTGCAAAACTTGAGGATACTGTGGGTTCAGACAGTCTGGAGCTGAGGAAGGATTTTCTTTACTAGATCTTTACTCCTGTGACAGTGAGCCAATAATACCTTTGACTGTCAGCCAATCCACTGACCGTAAGTCAGCAAGTGGAGAGTAGATGCCAAGGTGTGTGGACGGTGTGGCGTACACACCGGCGGCAGTAACTTCAGCATGGCCTGATCCAAAACCTCTTCGGCAAGCTATACTTCCTTTAAATATGGAAGAGAGAAATGGGAGTAAAACTGATGAAGCAACTTTGGAAAACAAGTGGGCAGCAACCATCAGAATTTCAAATGATCTTATCCTATAATTTAGTATTCTACTTCTCGCTTGGAAAACACATGTGTGAATAAGATAATAGTAAAAGTAATACATCATGCACAAGGCTATAAACTGCAGTGGTTTTTATAATACTGAAAAACTGGAAATGAACAAAATGGCCAACAACAGGACAAAATAATCTAGTAGACCCATACTAACATTGGTTGCCAGCAGGGGAGGAAGTGTGGCTAACCTCTTTGTACTAGCCTAAGTAGGTCTCTAAGACAAATTAAGTTTAAAAAAAAAAAAGGAAGCAAATGTAAGTAACATGGCAGTTGCCAATTTGCTTAAAGCACACACTCAAACACACACACAACCTGGATATTTTCTACAAACACTATAATGCTAGGCATGTAAATCAATTGGGATATATGGGGGAAAGGTACCCATCAATCCATTGACCGTGGTTACCTTGGGGTTGAGGGCGTAGCAAAAGAGAGAGGAGCAGAGAACCCGAGGGTACCGAGGAAGACAGAATGCAGCCAGATGTG
The DNA here is from genome assembly GCA_004023965.1 of Spilogale gracilis. Taxonomy (NCBI): domain Eukaryota; kingdom Metazoa; phylum Chordata; class Mammalia; order Carnivora; family Mephitidae; genus Spilogale; species Spilogale gracilis. Next base: position 5,178 of record PITA01023308.1, read on the forward strand.
TAATATTATAATTTTACAAGAAGAAAAGATTTATGTGCAGCTTGAAAAATTAACGATTAAATGCAAGAAAATGGGTTGGGGGGTACTATCTCCTTCCACCTCTGCAAGGGAAGCTATTAAATGGGATTACCAGGAAATAGCAGCTCTTAGAATAGGTGCAATGACTTTGGTAGGGTCGTCCCTTAAGACGGGCAGGATGGCATGGTTGATTTAATGCACTGTGAATGCTCCCAATGCAAAAATGTAAATCCTTCACTTTGAGAATTCTTCATTGGGAAGGGATGCTGTGTAATAGGTTGAAAGTTGGACTAGATCCCCATTCTTGTTTAATGTCTAAAATGCAGTGTCACCATCCAATATGCAATGACAACCAGCACAGTCTACTGAGAATTAGTGCGTGCACAGCACTGGGTGCAACACACACAGCCTCTTGGTCAGTTACATAGAGTTATTCCTACACTACAAGTGAGGAAACCAAGTTCATGATAAGCAGTGAGCTGAGATATGAGGGCTGGTGTGTTTCATTTCAAAGCCCACTCTCTTAACCACTAAGCCACATAGTGCATGAGAATTCAGGGACTCTACCAAGTGGGAGAGGATTAGGGTCTTTGGAGTGGCCCCTTCTAAAATGTTTCCCAAAGTTCTATATAGCCTTATGACTTGTTGGGAACTATGGAATAGTTTCTCTGTGTCCAATAAAATGAAGTTGCCTCTATAGAACATTTTTCTGGGTATGACATTTCTCAAATTCTGTCCCAGGAGCAGTGTGATAATGAAGTTTCATTGTCATTTGAAAAAGGCTGGTGGAAAAGGGAAACGAGTCCCAGGTGGGGCAGATATGAATGGTGTAGCAGAGGAAATGCTGTCCCCATGAACACAAGCAGCTGGGTGTCTGGACGCATCATAAAATTTTATTGTGAAATGCGCAGATGATGGGCCCAGCTGCAAAGCATCAGGAGTGTTTATCATGATCTCCCAGTGCATTCTGGGTGTGCTCCCCTTTGACACTATTTTTGTGGGCTTAACCTAATTGAGATGAAGACATCAAAATTGCTTCAAGGTGCAGTCCTGCTGGGCTCCTGCCATGGGCTTCCCTCTCTCAAGCTCGTCATACCATTTGTCATGACGGGCTAGGCCAGCAGTGAGAGGAATCAGTATTCAGCATTAACGTGAAATGATGACCTGGAGTTTAGTACCAAACTTCGTTGGTTACATCCATGCCTGACAGACGTCATCAGTTCCCAAGCCCATGGGAAGGCCTGTGTTCCTATCGGCCATGTTTCATCACTGACCAAACTCACCAAACCATGTAATATAGCTATGGGCATGTTGTTTGTGTTCAAGAGAATGAGATAATGTACAACGTAAAAATAGCTTTACTCTGTCCACCCACCCCTATACCTTACAAGCACTTCTATTCTTGGTAATAATATTTTTTGAGGTAAAGCTTTGTCTTTTTCCTTAATGACCATAACGTTCTCAATCAGGGTTTCCCCTATGAACCTCAGAACCGAGAACGTATTTGGGGTGGCTACTTTCTGGCTCCCTGAGATAGTACACAATTATTTCTCTTTCAGTTGCTGAAGAAAGAAGTTGAATCATGACATACAATGGGTACCTTTCACATACAGCTTCATTGTCTCACTGAATCCCTGTTGAGAAGGGCTTAGGAAGGCCTTAAGAGTTCTACGTCATGAGAGTAAGTCACAGAAACTCATAAGGAAAGACCCTCTTACAACTTGTCCTGCTCAACATCCCCTTTATATATGTGAATCCTCAATGATATCCTGCCAAGTAGTCAGTTAGCTTCTACCTGAACAGCTCAACCATGGCGGAGAGCATTCTTGTCTAGAAGCTCTTCTCTGGATGAGGCAGGAAGCAGCCAGATTGTAGGGAGTCTTGAAAGCTAGATCAACTCATGGGGACTGCCTCTTGTAGACAGTGGTAAGCCATCAACCCCCAGATCTGTGAAGACCCAGAGCAACCCCAAGCTTTTCTCTGATTCTGCCAAAGCCCTTTATATCATTGCAGGGAGTAGCACCCACAGAACTGCTGACAAGTTTTGAAGACTGAAGTAGGGCCAGCAGGTAGATGCTATCAACAGGTAAGGCCAGCTGTCTTACGGAGATTTACGCACCAAGGCAGACAGCCCCTGGAGGAATGCTATCTCTGCCTGTAACCTGCTGCCATTCCCCTACCTCCTTGGATTACTTGAAAATACCCCGTCCTGACGTCTTATCTTGTTTTCTCACTTCAGGCCAGGGCTGAGGTTTCAGGTGTCAAGCTGCAACCAGAGGGGAGATTTATGGTCCTGTTATCAGCTCGAGACAGCAAGAGGCTGTGGTCACATGGTGGGAAAACAATCGCCGGGCAGGGAAGGCCACGAGGAGGGCTGCTGGTCAGCACCTGGAGTCACCTGTGCCCACACGGTCCCCAGGGGCAGGTGGACTGGGCTGAGGGTTGGAAATAGAAATGCCCCATGGGTCCTGGGAAAACAGCTCCGTACACGCAAGTGCTCTGAGCACAATCACTTACCAGCTCGGATGGTTATTGCCTATGGCTAGATCCAATGTCACATGTTTCAGAGGTGCTAAATCTTTCTAGCAATGTATGAGATTGAAAGCCTATCACAGCTGCTTAGGACTGAAGAGGTTATGATAAATGGAGAGTGAGTGAGAGGACCCCTGGGGGCTTCCTGATGCCCAGGTTCAAGCCACAGAAGAGGCAAACCTGTTGGCTTGTCCCATACGACAGCTGGTACCCTCCCCACCTTCCAAAGACAAAAATGTAATTTTACAAAACAACTTCTGCTTCTTAGGCATGAGCAAGATGGGTCGGCCATAACAAATCTCATTATCATAGCAACCATGGGTTTTTTTCAATCATTTACCACTGTGTGTGTGTGTGTGTATATATATATGTGTGTGTGTATATATATATATATATATGTGTGTGTGTGTGTATATATGTATATATATATATAAAACAACACATATATATTACCTACATTGTATATTTATATATATTACCTACATTGTCTATATATAGCTATAGATCATATTATAGATTGTAGAGATAGATTTTAAATTATAAATACATATGTATTATAGATATAGATTATATCTTTATCTTTATATAGATCTATAACTATATCTATAACATCTATAATATCTATATCTCTATATATAATCTATATAGCATCATAAAATACAGTACAATGAGCTAACCACTTCCCCATCCCTAACTGTACCCTCATGGACCCTGAACACACATCTCCTGCAACCATCCCCCCTGACGCTGTGAGTGGGGTTCCCTAGGAGACCACTTCTCTCATTCCCTTCCCTGACCCACAGCTCTCTCTGAGCCTTCGGGCGTGGGCAGAAAAGGTGAGAGCAGACTTTCATTGACTTCAGGGAGATCCAAACACTAAGCAACAGGGAGAACCTTCCAATCTTCCTTTCTTCTACTCCGGCTGCCAGCAGAGAATGTGAGATCTGAGATTTGCCAAAGAGATTCTTTTCCCAGCATTAGGCTAAAGTCACCACTTTTTCCCCTTGGTCTGCCACACAGATATCATCGTCTGCTGAATCAGTCCTGGGCTGAACCTGAGCAGGTGACCCCAAAGGAAATGGCTCTAGTGTGCCCACAAGCAGCTGTCTCCTTCAGAGCCCTGCTCAAAGCACAGCCTCTCCAGAGACTCTTCCCCAGTTTATCTGGAGTCATTGAGCAGAGGCTGGACCACACACAACAAATATTTACTGTATGCCTATTACACGGAGAACAGCATCTCAGGGAGCCATTTCAGTTCTGTTCAATTCAGCCTACATTTCTTTGGAAGCTTCTGTTGGTGGAAAGTGGAGTATAATGAGTTTGAGAACAAGCTCGGAGCCATCCTGCCTGGTCCACTATCTGAATCACCCTCTCTTTATATATCGTTAAGCTAAATGAGTAATACATTCAAAATAATTAACACCATACCCAACACAAAATAAGCACTCCATGTATATTAGTCCTTATTATGATTACACAGTGGCTAAGCCCTGGGGATGTAATGATCAGTAAATGATTCACCAGCCCTCCAAGAAAACGCAATCTACTGAGGCAGAACATTTCAAACACAAGTTGTGTTTCCCGACCAGTTGGCCATGATACCCTGATACACCCAAAGCACTTCATGACTATACTGCCAAATTGTGAACAGTGTTTAAAAGGAACATTTGCTATGCTGAGTATAAAACAGTTATATTCCTCAGCTAAATCACTGAGCTGAGTGGAGAGGCAATTTTGTGTAGAGCAGGGAAAAATGAATGTCAAGCTTACACAAAAGAAAAATCGCAACTTACTAGAAAATATAAGAAATTTATTTGCAAAAAAAAAAAGAGAGATTTATTTGCTAAGTGTATAGAAAGTGCTACTGGGTCACAAGTAAAACAGGAAGAGTGCTTGAGGATACTTTCATTTGCTAATAACATAACACCTAACTAAAATGGGTAACATATAAGAACATTTATTATATTGCATAACAACAATTCTCAAGAAAGTTGGGTCAAAGGTTTGGTCCAGAAGCTTAATTACATCATTTAATCCCAGACTCCTCCATCTTTCCAATCTTCAACCTAAGCCCATCAACTTAGTCTTTGTGCATATATCCCCTGGGATGCAAAATGGCTACCATAGTTCCAGTCATCCCAGGTAGACATGATAATGTTTAGCACAGAATTTCCAATGGGTCTCTTATAGTTACATGTCCCTCAAGTCCCATGGCCAATATGGAATCGCATGGCCATACCCTAGCTACAAAAGGGTCTAAGAAAGTAACTGGTTTCTTTGACCTCTATAATGGAGGACAAACTGCCCTAGGAAAGTGGGTAACCGAGAACGTCTGCACAGTAAATAAGTGAATTGTCCAGAAACTGTGGATATTTATTCAAACACTGTGACTTTTTATTGTGCTTGTGCTATAATAGTACTTGTGTATTAACTATTATTAACTTGCTGAGTGTGGCTTTAAAACATTTAATCCCTTCAGTGCACAGCCAAATATTCTAGTATTTCAAAATGCTAGACCACAACTGTGGAAAGGTTGAGCACTAGGTCAACACATGACAGTGAATGACAGTCATACAATGAAATGCTATAGAGGAAACTGAAAAAGCAGCCAGAAGATCCATATATATATTCATATACTCATTCATTTTTTTTTAGTTACTTTTTGAACATCTGCTATGGATCTGGCACCATTTTATAGCAGTGAAGAAGATGAAATCTCTGCCTCCATGGAACTTAAATCTATTGGGTGTGACCTTATGGCCTTTAGTCCCCAAGACCCAAAGATTCTATCACCCTAGGTTTACAGGAGTACTTATCAACCTATGCTCTGTATCCCTTCCGCCAAGACCTATGTCCTTATATTTTGCAACTTGGCAATCGTGTCTACTGTCTGAAAATATTCTTGCACTTATAAAAGTGTGTCTTGTTTCCATGAAGTCTTCCAACCTCAGAAAATAAGTAAAACAGGACTTCCATTCATTTTGTGCCCTGTTAAAGTCCAGACAATTCATCTTATTTACAGTGGCAATTTGGTAGAGGAGAAAAGTGCAGACCGATGCACTCATCCCAGTTTTGTTCATTAGCAGCCACACAGCCTTGGGCCTGTGAATTTCTGAGTCTGTTTTCTCATCAGAAAATGGGCAAAATAATACGCTGTATTGCTCTATGATGCTTTCATGGTGCTAATCTTAGTACAAAGCTTAGACAACATCAGTGCACAACGGCTGGGCTGTTGTAGACCCTCAGCGTAGGGGAGGCTAGTCACAGTCTCCACTGCTCTCCGACCTTCTAATCTCATTTGCTACTTGTCAAATGAAACCAACCCTCCACAGCAGGTGGCCAGGCCAGTCAATTAGTGCCTACAGATGGCACAGTGATCTGCTAATTGCTCCAAGGCTTCCAAAATCTAAATTGGTGTGGTAGCTCAGCTGCCAGGGACATCAAGCTTTCCCTTCTCCCGCCCCTGCCCTCAGCACTGCTCCTGAACATTCCAGCGAAAACTCTGATTCTCTGGAGACAGGTCAGCAGTTTGCACTGTTAAAAATAAGCCATTTGGACCCTGACCTGACATTTATGAGGAAACAGAAGGTACTTAGTGCCATCTTTGATTTTCTTATGCCATCCCCATTTTAAAAAAGAAAGAAAAACCTTTTTTTTAATCTATGGGAAATTTAACTCTCTCTCATGGTTGAGCTCTTTAACTGTCCCCCTGACTATTCCCTGACTGAGCACAAGGTGAGGTGAACAGAAGACCTAAGGAGAGGCAAGGAATCACAAGAAAATATCCAACTCAATTATTTACTCAAGCAGCAGAACATTGTGTATACTCGCTGCAATGAATTCACCACACTTTTTTAAAAGATAGCTGAGGATTTCTACATATATAAATATATGTTGTGTTTTTTTTTTTTCCAAATAAATAATCAACCTAGTTTCCTAGCAACTCCAAAAACCATCTGCTTTTTTGAGCTCTCTCATCACAGATGTCCTTCCTGAGTCTGAAACCACGGCATGGGCCCAGGCTTCCTGCTAGGAAGTATGGGTAGTTTACCATTTGCAGGGGAAGAGCCTCAGCACCAATTTTGTCATTACCATTCTAAAAACACAGCGTGTTACCCATACATCAAGGCATCCGTGTGTCCCTGGCACCATCTCTGCCAAGCACTTAATATATGGTGGCCGACTCTCATGGAAAAGAGTGGAGAAGCCGAACAAGGAAGGAGGGGAAACAGACAGAGAGACAATACTCCCCTTTGACAGCCCAGAAGAGCATATGTCTGAGGGGCTGTATCTCCTTAAATAAGAAAGGTGGGAGAAAGAATCTGAGGAAAGACCAAGCAAAAAACAGCCCAGTTCTGCCCAATATCATTCAAGACCGGCATTGATTAAGAGGAAGGTCCTTTGGAAGTGATAATGCCACATCACAGCAAACGTGAGAAGCCAGCTGCAGCTTTGCTGCTTGTGTTGGTCAGCTCAGGCTGCTAAATCAAAGTACCACAGACTGGGGGGCTTAAACAACAGAAGGAGGTTGGAAGTCCAAGATCAACGTGTCAGTCAATTTGGTTCCTAATGTGAGCTCTCTTTCCAGCATGCAGTTGTCTGCCTTCTCACTGTGTCCTCACATAATCGGGAAAGAGAGAGAAGAGAACATTAATCCCACTGGGTCAGGACCCCACCCTTATGGCCTTATTTAACCTTAGTTATATCTAAATGTAGTCATTTAGGGGGTGAGGGCTTCAACACAGGAATTTGAGGACACAATTTAGTCCATAGCACTGGAAAATACTTGTTTTTTCTGAAGGCCCCTTCCTGTACCTTACATATAGCCATCCTAGGCACATGCTGCATGCTTCAAGATACAGAGATCCAGGGGCCTCGGACTTACTAGGAATACTCAGCTCAGCTCAAGTTCTGTCCTTCCCTACGGTCCATCACAGACGTGTAAAAAGTCCTCTCAATACTCAAATTCATATGTGAAAAGAATTGCTGCTTTAGAAAGGATCCCTCATATAAAAATGCTATATGAATTGTTAAGAAGGGCAGAAGTATCTGCATAGGAAGGGTTTGGGATTCCTGCCCGTTAGAAAGTAGTTAGAAATGAAGACAAGGAAGAATTAAAATCATAGCATAGGACAATGGTTGATGGACTTTGTGTTGTACCAAACTTTCTGGAACACCTCTGTTATAAAGCAAGGCAACATACTGTCCATTATTAATATTATTCTTAGTACTGTCTTGTATAACTCCATTTTCTCATTTAAAGAAAACTATAAACTATATTTATATTCCATATAAATTATAAATCTAAAAATGATAGTGCCATGAAGCCTGAAAAGGAAAGGGCCAAGTTTCTGTCTTCCTCTCAGATTCCATATACATTTGTTTTAATTCAGCCAATATTGATTAAGCAGATCAATTATCCTAGGCACCGACAAAGTTGAGGTTTAAGAGAGTTGAGCTTTGTTACATCAGCAGGTCTTTCCCTTCCTCCAGGCCTAATCTGTGGGCTTTGATGCTGTTCCTGGCAAAGGCGCAAAACAAGACTAGCCCATCCAAATGACCCTCCACCCATCTTGGTCTGGAGTGAGAACAGGGCAAAGTTCCCATGCATGTAGAGAAGTCAGTTGAGGACATGATGGTGGAGATGTCTCTGAAGAGTCCAGGAGGTACCCCACCGTGCCCAGGTCATTCACCTCCTCTCTTTTTCTTCCTCTCCCAACTTCCTTCTCTCTGCGTCCTCACCTCTCACTTAACTGTGCCTAAGAGGGCTTGAGTGTGCTTCCTGGAAATTGGTAATGCACACCAGTGAAATCAGTTTAAAAAAACTTATTTAACCCACTATTTCCCAAATGCATTTATTTCCCATGGCAGGTGCACAGCCCTGTGAGTGGCTTCTAAGTGTTGTTGATCGGTTTCCAAAGATTCAAACCAACTCCCTAAGCTGCCTTGATGATCATTCTAAAGATTATAGTGTTTGCTTTCAATTCTCTCTCACTTCCTAGCCATGCCTTACCTCCTCACTTTGGGCATCCACCAGATCCTACCGCTTTCTGCATCTGGCCAACTTAGATGCAGATCTTCTTCATGACCCTCAGATACAGAGGGCCACCCAGATTTACATTCTCCAAACGAAACTTGATGTTCTAGGCTGGAATTTCCAACTGGGAACTCTAAGGAATACTTGTCTTCAAGAAATTATTAAATAGAGAAAGCTCAAAATTAAATAAGTTTACATACTAAGTTCCCCTCTTAGATATTTATAAGATATATTATTGAAGGCTCTGAAAAGTCTGGTATTAGAGAAACTTATCCAATCTCACTTTCCCAAATGCATTTGGCCATACTCCTCCTTTTTAATAGCACCTAACGGAGAACCAGTCCACGGAATAATACCCTTTGAGAAACTGCTGCAGACAGATTTTCTCCTCTGACTGCCTCCTGTCCTATCAAATCCCACTTATTTGGCGTCTCATTCTGTCAGAATAGTCGGATAATTGAGCTAATAATGAATAACAGCAGCACTCTATTTGGTACTAGTTTCTACTCCCTGAAATATTATGGAACCAAAAAAAAAAAAAAAAAAAAAAGGTAACAGCATCCTCATTTTACAGATGAGGAAACTGAGCCCTAAGGAAGGGAAGGAACTTCCTCAAGCCTTGCCCAACCAGGAGGTGTTAGCTTGAGAGTTAAATCCAGGTCTTCTAATGACTCCTTTTAAACTAGTCACTCTTGTCAATAAGGGGTTAATATGCTCACTTTCCAGAGCTGTTTATATTTTGAAGTCAAAGAGAAAAAAAAAAAATTAATCCCAGAAGAATGAAACAAATCCCTAGTGACAGGAATCATGGAAGACTTAGGAAGACAGGGAGACTGTCTTCCAGTCTGGTCATTCCTCCCCCTCCCCACCGGCACAAGAAAAGTTTCTCCCACTTGAGCAAGGGAACCTCCAACTTCCATCCAACTCAGGTCATAAGGCAATACTAATAGCCATGGATTCCTATGGAGGCACGCTTGTGGAGTGGGAATATAAAAGAATGGCTCAGGCTACTCCAATCGGTGCAGCCCACAGACTCTGCCATCTGTTAATAGCTTGGGTCATAACTTTATTCCAAGAGGGCCAAACTGAAGCCCATCACACATGAAATTTTTCTCACAAAACAGATATGTCTATGTAATGCTAGCTCTTCAATACTGAACATGATATCTTTTCAAAAATAAGTGGTTCACTATTTTCTGAAGCTGATGATCCTAAGAAATCAGTACCCATTTCAGCATCTTTTTGCCCCAAATGTTGGCAAATTTCAAGTCCTCAGATCAGAATTAGGAGTGAGCTTCAGTTGAAGAGATTTTCCAGGCAGCATCCCTTCTAATGTATTCTAAATTAAATGCATTGTCTGTGGGGCGCCTGGGTGGCCAGGTCAGTTAAATGTCGGACTCTTGATTTCCACCCAGGTCACAATCTCAGGGTTGTGAGATCGAGCCCCACATCGGGAGGAACCTGCTTACGATTCTCTCTCTCCCTCTCCTTCTACTCCGCTCCCGGGCCCCTCTCTATCTAAAATAAATAATAATAATAATTATAAATTTTTAAAAATGCAACATCTGTAATGATAATGCTGTCTGCAGCGAAGAAGCCATGGGATTTACTGCTGCTGTCCGATGGCCATCTCATTAGACTCCAATCCAGTTCTGTTTGTACTTCTCCATCACCTTTATTTGTTTAAGAGGCCTGACAAGGCAAACACTCCTGATGCGATGTTTACATTGCAGCTTTCACTGGGGCTTATTAAACTCATCGTTACTTCATATGGGCTGCAGATATGTGGCCGTTAGTGTTGACAGTAAGTAACAGACACCCTGTCACAAGCTAACATGTTTATACACTCCACTGGAGGCCTGGTGGATTCTGTCCCTGTAAAACTATCACAGATAATGAAGCTACTATCAGATAAGTGACTATAATAAATGACCACAATTAGGTCTCTGGTTGATGAGAACACTTGGTGGTCTCTGCAGCTTGACTTGGACAAATCCCAGGCCAAAAAGAAAAAGGGAGGAGGGGAGGAAGGAGATCAAAACTCAAATGCAAATGAGATGGGAGATAGAACAATATTTGGTTTCAAAAAGAGGGAGAGTTAGAGGAAATCAAGTTTTCATCTTCCCTCCTCCTGACCTTCTTCCTTGGTCCACCCCAAAAATAAATAAATAAACAAGCAAAGAAAATTCTGGAGCCATGTTCTTCGGGATGAAGCTCGAAAGCACTTGGCCTGCCTCCTCCCCACATCTGCCCGGGATATCTAGAATGATGGAAAACAGCACAGGACGTCTAAACTTGGGGAGGTTTGTCCAGAAGAAAGGACCCATCTGGGACAGTTACTGCACCCAGAAGGAAAAAAACTGGAGAAGAGAATAAATCCCCGAAGAGCCGTTGGCCTGAACTTCCGTGTGGCTGGACGGTCAAGACTCCATCCATCCTCGCAGCGGCGCGTAAGGCGCGACTGTAATCACTTCTTGAAAGGGTTTTTGTTATACCAAGCACCAGGCTCTCATTACAGGCCTGTGAAATTATAGCACGGAATTGAAGTGCTCTGATGTAAAGTTCTTTAAAAGACATTTATTTTCTTGTACAGAATAGTCATTTCCAGGACAACTCGCACATTTACAGGGAGCTTTATGTATATAGATGTATAACTTAAGAATGTGCTGGAAGCCGGTGTGTCGGGCCCCTTTCGGAGGCCTTCTGAGATGACACTGGCCAAGTGGAAACCAACAGGCAGTCAAACATACGCTGTGTGCACTGCACAGTTAGATTGCTTCTGTGGCAACGATTTTGTTGATATCGTGTCATGCCAGCTCGCCCCTGATAACACCCCTACTTTTCTCAACCCTTCTCCCCACTACCCTCCTCCTTGACACTCCCATTCACCTACCTCAGCCTCCTTGAATTTCAGCCTCCCTGAATCTCAGTTATGTTTTAAAATTTGCCTAGAAGGGAAATGTTTTTTCTATAGCAGCGTGTTGACTCTGGTGGGGGGGGGGTGGGCAGCGGTTTCTATTTTCCTTTGACTTAATATTCCTAATAATAGTTTCAGGGGAAATTACCCTGTATGGTAGAGTGATCTCCCCAGGAATAAATGTGCTGGGAGGTGGGGGTGGGCTTAGGGAGGGGTGATTGATGGGGCTTTTTGTATATCCCTGTTGCCAGAGGACCTCATAAACTCAGGAAAGCTGCCCAGGCATCAGTCTGTTTACCTTTTCACGACTTTAAAGGTGATTTATTTGACCTTTGAAAACTGGGATCATACTTCTTGCTGAAAACAGTGCACATTTCAGCATAAATGGTGTCTGTCCAGAAGGCAAGGTCTCCAGTCTGAGGGCCTTTATCACTTTTTTTCTTGTTCTAATCTGAATGGGAAGCATCTGCTGGATTCTTGGTACAAACATAGTTGAAGGACGTTGTCTAAATATATGGAGTAAGTGTGTGTTTATGTACCATATATACCTATAGTTTCCATAACGATTTTTAAAACTAGTTATAAATGTCCTGGGTATGTGGGAACCAAGAGGTAGCACAGGTAAAGAAAAGACTTGGGATTGCAGATCGGACCTGAGTTCACTGGCTGGGTTCCCCTAATTGTATAATTTAGCATCTTACAAGTGAGAATATTGGAGGCAAACCACTGCCCTTGGATTCCCAGCTCTACAGCTTACTATAGAGCCTGAGACAAGGTCCTTAACTTCTCTGCACCTTGTGTCATGATCTGTGAAATGGAATATAATAGTGTCTACACCTAAGTTTGCCATGAAGATTGAATAAGCAGAAGCTTGTAGATGGTTTACAATAATGGTTGGCATATAGAAAACAGTAAATGTCAGTTATTATTACTATCAGCAAAGGGGGTGAAATAGTTATATCTACAACTAATATACCATTTAGAAACTAATAATGAAATAGACAATGCATATTAAGCACCTGGTACAATGTAATATACTCTACAAATGCCACTCACCCTTTGAACTGAAGACAACTCATAGAGATCCCATTTACCTACCTAGTAGTGAATGTTGTGCCTAGGTGGGTTTTCATAACTGTAAAGCCCTACAGCGGGTTATTTGTATCTTCATTTTACATGCGAAGAAACAGGTGTAAAAAAAAGCGAATGACTCACTCAAGGTCACACAACTCTTCAGAATATATGTGCATTCTGATTAAGGTTCTATAGTATCATAATGCTATTTATTCATTGACAAGCAAAGGAGGAAACAATAGCTACGGTCCTTTGGGTTTGTGAGGCCTGCTTCCTTGCAGGAAGTTTTGCCTTCAGAGGGACCCAACCAGCAGGGAAAAGAATTTCTAGAACTGAGTGCATGTCATTAGCAAGGTCGGTGTTCTCCTGAGATTTAGCAATCAAGAGAGGGAAAAGCATCCAACGGCACAGATGGGATCAAGAGAATTGGTTTACCAACTGTACTCTTGGTTTTACTTCTAAGGAACCTTAGAAAGGACATTTGGTATCAGTAAGATTTCTATTTTAAAATGTTTTATGTCTTTTTAGAACTCAATCCATCAAGAGAAGAATGAACAACTGCAATGTGAATCCATTCTGTTAAAATAAAATTGGGTTTATTTCCACTGATGACTTTGCAAGCTTTTGCAATGACTGGCCAGCAGGAGAGGGTGGGGGTACCCGAATTTTGGGGGGACATTGACATTGATACCACCACACATTTTGCACGTCCAGTTCAAGTTTGTGGGATGGTGATTTTTTTTTTTTTGGAAAGCCCCTGGGAGCCCCATACATGCTAGGGAGGGCTCAGGAAATGCCCTAGAAAGCCACTTTTATGGGCAGAGGGCACAAGCCTTCTGAGGACCCGAAACAGGCATCGGGGATGGCCCTGTTAGCAATGAATGCCTGCCCTCTAGAAAACACTAGAAGGCCATCTGTTCTGGAAAAGACCCACCGTGCCAATGCTTTCAGGTCCTCAACAGCAGAAACCGCTCCGTGGCCGTGCAGTTCCCATGCTCCCAATATCCCAGCCTCCTGTGCACCTCTCAGAAACATAAGCACTGACAGAGCCTGCGGGAAGGTGCCTACGCGTGACCCTGCACATGCTCCGCTCAAAGCCCCATGAAGCGAGGACTCTGGAGTTACCCACCATCTTCTCTGATGACAGCCCATAATTTATGAGCCACTGCATTTCTCTCCAGGACGTGACGATTGCATGTGTTCTAAGGGGACAGCTGAAGACCCATTAATCTTCACCCTGGCAGGGAAGAAACTGATGGTAATTTAATTTAACTGGATGGGTTGAGGTAGATAGAAAAGACCACAAGGTAAAAAATGACAAGATTATTAACTGCGCCCAGAGCCGTCCGTTCAGCAAGCTGCCGCAATAAATGGAAGTAGGTTGGTTAAACGTGGACCAAGGTTCAAGCAGGTTTCCAGAGAGGAGGTTCTGGCAGATGTGGGTAATGGCAAGACTCCACATTTCCAGGGAGAAAGCAAAGGACTTTTGTGGTTAGAAGAGGAACTTGGGCTTCAACCAGATTAGCAAGCAGGCTAAAGTTTAAAAGGTCAGGGCAAACTCAGAAATATTTCTCTCCCACACCCACAAAAAGGAAACGGTTGAACTTAATCACCAAGGTCCCCCTTCAGATCCTCCCCTGACCAGCCTCTCTCTCCAGCTAACTCAGTTTTTCCTCCTGTCCCAGTTGTTTTCAGAGGCTGAGCGACAGCTCTTTGCCTGAGGGGAACAAGTCTTCCCCCACCACCCTCCTCCTGTTCTGGAAGGAGCACCTGCCTCAGATGATCTCTGGGGGCTTTCTACTCCCCAGCCAACCCCGCAGAGAGAAAGAATGGAAGAAAGGATTGTGAATTCCTTGTTGTGGCATCCACCATGGATTCCCTCTGTGGGACACTTCCTAGGTGTCTGGCTTGGTTTTACTTCTACAAGAAACCCTAGCACTGAAAAGCACTGCCCCCAAGGGAGGCAAGGTTTCACTTTCTCCGTTTCTGGTCTGGCTCAGGATTTGTTCACAGAACTGTAATCACAAGCAGCCAGGTGCTTCCCAGTGTGCGGATCGCAGTCCCGTCGAGGCTCCGCCCCCGGCCCTACCTGCAGATCCGCAGAATCACACGTGCTGTCGCAAACAAGGGCTACATCGGCAATGAGAAGCAGATAGGTACTTGATGCTTTTTAGTTTGCAAAGCACTCATCTGGGATAATTGGCCAGTAGCCCTGGATGTGGCGGAGCGAGTATTCCTTCTCCACTTTACAGAAGAGTGAATTGAGATGCAGAGGGGTTAGGTTTACCAAAGTCATAAAAAGCAGAACACATGTTGGAAGACTTCTGCTAGCACTCATTTTACTTTATTATATGTTATATGCATATATAAGCATATGTTTTAATATATTTGCATATGTATATGTTTGTATAAATGAATATCCGTCTGTACTGGACACAGTAACTCACCTCCTCAAAAGTCCTTGTTCTGGGGCGCCTGGGTGGCTCAGTTGGTTAAGCAACTGCCTTTGGCTCAGGTCATGATCCCGGAGACCCAGGATCAAGCCCTGCATTGGGCTCCCTGCTCTCCGGGAAGCCTGCTTCTCCCTCTCTTGCTGTGTTTCTCTCTATCAAATAACTAAATAAAATCTTAAAAAAAAAAAAAAGTCGTTGTTCCTCTTTTCTTATTCATAGAACCAGAATTTTGTTTAATACTGGCCAGAGATGCAAGACCAATGTACCAGCTTCTGGTCTAATCATCAGTCCCCAGAAATAGACCCAGCCTCTTGTTTATGAGCCAGTAGATGAAAGAAGTCTGTTAGAGGTTTCTGGAAAGGTTTTCCTTCCTGATAAGAGGGAGGAGACATCATGAGAGGAAGCTCTCTAGCCCCACACTGCCCATTTCCACTGCTATTGAATGTGGATGGGGGAGGGCAAATTGCTTAGAGCAGCTGCAGCTTTTTTGTGACAATGAGGAAGAAGGCCAAGAACATCAAAGAGATGACAACCCAGAGCTTTGACATCGTTAAGCTACTAAACTAGACTTGGTAATGCGCAGAGCACCACACTTCTAGCCCAAGCCATTTTTAGTTGAGTATTTTATTTACTGGAGCTAAAAGCATTCCCAGCTAATATGCTCCTGGGTCAGATGATGAGCAACTCAAGGACAGAGGCCATATTTATGTTTGAGCCCCCTTTGGAATCTGGTCCAGAAATAGTCACTTAACAAATGTTTGCTAGAAGAAAGAAAAGAGTGCTCTCCTAACAGATAGATCTTTGTGAGATGAACTTAACAAAACCAAAGAAGTAAAACTTAAATCGTCACTTGCTGGCAACCACTTAGTCCTACATTCCTATTGCTATTACTACCGCCATTCCTCTGCCTCCTTTCCCAGAGCTCTTCTCACCATCTCCATACACCTCAACTACAAATGTGCTTTTTCATAAGACTGAACAAGTCAGTAATGCATATCTGCAAGGAAGGTATTTTTCTTATTTAAAAATAGAATCACTTAAAGGTAACATTTCGAGTCAGTGAGGAAAATAAATGATGAAACAATCTAATAATTATTTGAAAAATAAAAAGATTCTTGGTTCTGCACACCAAAATTAATTTCAGGTGAATGACAGTCCACTATATTGTGAGGTAAATAATTACTGAATCTATAAAAATATCTGATGGACATATTGATAAACATTTAGATAATGTCACCATTGGAAGAACTTTGTAAGGCAGAAACCACGAAGGAAAAACAATTAAATGCTTGATTACATAAAAACCCACATTTTCTGGGGCGCCTGGGTGGCTCAGTCAGTTAAGTGTCTAACTCTTGATTTATCATGATCTCAGGGTTGTGAGTTGAACCTCACCTCAGTCTCCATGCTCAGCATTTTGTCTCTCCTCCCTCTGCCCCTCCCCTTTCCTCTCTCTCTCCCTCTCTAAAAAAAAAAAAAAAAATTTTTTTTTTTAATATGAGGCACCTGTGTGACTCAGTTGGTTAAGCATTTGACTCTTGGTTCCAGCTCACGTCATGATTCCAGGGTCGTGATATAAACTACTGGGGGCTCAGCACTTACACTCAGCACTTAGCCTGATTCTTTCTCCTCCTCCCTCTCTTCCCCCCAATGCTCCTCCCCCTGTGCTTCTTCTCCTAGTCTCTCTCTAAAATAAATATATAAATGAATAAAATATTTGTAAAAATAATATAAGGTTAAAAAATAAAATTAAAAAAAAAAACATATTTTCTGAAGCCAAGAAAACCACCATAAAGAAAACTGAGAAATAACACTGGAAAAATATTTGTATACAAGAGTTAATCCTTAAGCCATACAGGAATCTTATAAGTAATCTTGAAAAGAAAAGAACACCGCAGTAAGAAATGTGCAAAATCCATTAATTCGGGCGCCTGGGTGGCTCAGTGGGTTAAAGCCTCTGCCTTGGGCTCAGGTCATGATCTCAGGGTCCCCGGATCAAGGCCCACATCGGGCTCTCTGTTTGGCAGGGAACGCGATTCCTCCTCTCTCTCTGCCTGCCTCTCTGCCTACTTGTGATCTGTGAAATAAATAAATCCATTAAAAAATCCATTAATTCAAAATTGCCTAAAGAAGAAGTACAAATAATCAATAAACACATGAAAATATAGAACCTCTGTGGTAACAAAAGGTAGTCAGATTAAAAATGAGACCTCCTTTGCCATTTTCTGCCTATTTTACAGGCAAAAATGTTTCTCATTATCATATCAACTGTTGGAAGAAGTTAAGAAATTGTGCTGCTCATAAGTGCCTGTTGGTGCCAGAAAACAGAAAACAAAAAAAGATTTTTTTTTAAAGATTTTATTTATTTGACAGAGAGAAATACAGCCAGAGAGGGAACACGAGCAGGGGGAGTGAGAGAGGGAGAAGCAGGCTTCCTGCTGAGCAGGGAACCCGATGTGGGACTCGATCCCGGGTCTCCGGGATCATGACCTGAGCCGAAGGCAGTCGCCCAACCAACTGAGCCACAGAGGCGCCCCAGAAAACAAAATTTTTTTAAAAATGGTAGAATAAAAAAAGGAAGAAGGAAAAAAGTTAACCTTTGATCCATAATATTATTTCATAAATTTATCCTAAGAAAATATTTATCCTAAGGAAATGTATCCTAAGGAAATACAAAGATTTATCCATAAATATACTTACTGCAGCATTATGTATAAGAATTAAAATTGGGGGCGCCTGGGTGGCTCAGTGGGTTGGAGCCTCTGTCTTCGGCTCAGGTCATGATCTCAGGGTCCTGGGATCAAGGCCCACAACGGGCTCTCTGCTCAACGGGGAGCCTGCTTCCTCTTCTCTGCCTGCCTCTCTGCCTACTTGTGATCTCTCTCTGTGTCAAATAAATAAATAAAATCTTTTTTAAAAATCACTTACAAAAAAAAAGAATTAAAATTGGAACGAAAGGAAACATGTGTGAAATGATAGTATGTCTGTATAGAGCAAATACTGCCAGCAGGAAAGGATCCCCACGCGGACCCCCACACGGACCCCCACGTGGTGTTAAGTGAAACTAGGTAAACAAGAGAGTCATGAAACAGAGCAAGCATCTTGTTATAAAATGGAAGTTGGTAACAAGATAACCGCTTCATACAATTTTTGTGTGTGTCTTCTGGTTTCCAAATTGTTCTGAGAATCACGTGTATTGTCTTTATAAACAAAAAGTTATTTTTACATTGGAAAAATAATCACAACTTCTCTTCTCCCAATATCACAATCCTAGTGGCATGCTATTCCCAGTAGTATTTCAAGTCAGAGCACATCAGTTCCTAGACTTTTTACAACACTGGTACATACACACCTAACAAAGATACAGCACTAACAAGTAATAATGATGATGATGATGATGATGATGGTGATAAATATGCATCAATAATAAACCCTTCTGAACAAATACTGCCAATAAAGTGACAAAATTTCCATATTTATAGTCCTTTACACAGACACTGTCTTGCATAACCCTACAAGAACCCTCTGAGGGAGGTCTGAGCACCCTGAGGCTGGGAACATCACAGTGACGCGTCCAAGGGAGGGAACCGCAGGTGCTAGGCGTCTGGCGTGGCTGCCCGCTTTGGCCCCTCCCACAGACTGTGCGCAGAGCCTGAACCCACTACCTGGGAGCTCCATCCACCGCGCGGCTACGAAGCACTGTGACCCTGGGAACCAGAGGTGTGAGAGCCCTTTGCAGTCGCTGCCTGACCCCCAACTCCCTGCATTGCCAGTGCCGCTGAAGGGTTCTCCTGCCTCTGTCTGTCTCTGAGCTGCAGTTACAGGAGAGTGGAACTCTCACGCACCCTTTCCGGTCCTCCTGAAAGGTGGGCCCTCTGAGCAGTGTCCGTGGAGAGCCCAGAATGGGCAGGGCTGCGGCCAGTGGGACTGGAAGCCTTACTGGAGAGTCAAGTCAAGCGGGAAAGCTTAGCTCAGCCAGACCTGCCAAACTGGTCTCTAGGATTTCATTGCCTGGGAGCCCTTTTCTTTTTTTCTTTTTTTCTTTTTTTTTTTTTAGGGATGAAGAGCGCCACGGGGTAGAGGGGCGGAGGGGCAGAGGGAGGGAAAGCGAGCATCTCAAGCAGGCGCCACGCCTAGCGCGGAGCCAATGCAGGGCTCCTTCTCAGGACCCTGAGATCACCGCCCAAGCCAAATCAAGAGTCCAGAGCCCAACTGACTGAGCCAGTCAGGCTCCCGCCCTTCTTAATGTTGTGCCAGGGATCAGCAAAGGGACCCGAAGTTCCCTGGCATGCTAACGATTTCTTCTCTGACTGCTATCATGTTACCTCGGTGATAGGGCTGTTCCTAGTGAGTTCCTACGGATGATCTTAGGAACCCCTTTTGACAGAAAATAAACAGGTTCATGATAGAGATCTATTTTTGTCTTGTCTACTCTCATGACAGACATATCTGACCTCTAAGCCCCAGGCTTTAGTCACACTTCCCAGGAAACCCACGCACCTTTCTGCATGTTATCTCCCCAGTCAGTAGCGCCTGGCATCCTCCAAAGCCAGAGGCAGCATCACCCCCCCTGAAGCCATCAGTGTCCCTTTTGCTTCCGCACACCCCAAGTGATTGCACTGCCCCTCCCCCACGCTCCCGGGATGTGTCCACTGCACACCCCCCGAGGCCCTTACTGATCACGCTATTATCCACTGTCTGCTCACCCGTCCCCCCTACTTGTTCCTTCAGTGTCGGGCACCTCTAACGGTGAGCGCCATGCTCCAGGGAAGGAGGTGCTCCGCTGTAGGTACCCTCTGGAATCCCCGGTAAAAAGCCAACAAATTGGAGGGGCACCTGGGTAGCTCAGTCAGTCAAACATCTGCCTTCAGCTGGGGCTTTGACCCCCTGCTCAGTGGGGAGCCTGCTTCTCCATCTGCCCCTCCCCCCACTCGTGTTTTCTCTCTCAAATAAATCAATAAACTATTTTATTTTAAAAGCCAGCAAGGATGCCTGGGTAGCTCAGCTGGTTGAGCGGCTGCCTTTGGCTCAGGTCATAATAATCCCAGGTTCCCAGGATCGAGTCCCGAATCAGGCTCCTTGCTCAGCGGGGAACCTGCTTCTCTCTCTGCTTGTGCTCTCTTTCTCTCTCTCTCTCTCTCTCTTTCTCTCTGACAAATAAATAAATAAATAATCTTAAAAAAAATAAGATCAGATGTTTAAAAATAAATAAATAAATAAAGCCAACAAAGTGGAACTCACAGCCAAATAACAAGGAAGAAATGAGAATTACAATATTCCTGCTGTGAGATGGAGAATATAACTGTGAATAGTGAATGGATACATACACGCCTACTGGCACACACACACACCTGTGCACGCTCACACATGCACACACACGTGACTGTGCATGCTCACGCATGTGCACATGCACCCGCGCACACACACGCACACACACACACATCATCCCCCTAGTCCAGAAAGGACCAAAGTCGTGAGGAAGATGCTCACCAGAGAAATGACACAGTTCATGGGAACATGGGGTGGGCAAGATGACCTAAGCAGGATATCTGGAAAATTACCTTTAACTGTGAAGCAAGTTCCACTAGAAGAAGCTAGATTATTTTGATCAATGAAGCTGAATTATTTTCATTACTGAATTATCTTCACTATCGGATAATTACACGTAATTATTATTACATGAACCAACCAAGAACGGGCAGTGCCTGGTGGTGGTATGTTTCCATAGGTGTTGAATGGAGGCCACAACTCAGCCAAGTAAACAACCAGACCAGAGAACAGGAATGAAATGGCCTGAATTCTAACCCCCTTATTGCACACACGGCAGAACTGAAACCTAGACGGGAGAGGAGACATACTTCAGGAAATAGTTTTCATTCCCTGGAGAGCTGGGTCTAGAACCCAAGTGTCTCAGCTCTCGAGTTGTCCTCCCTCAGAGTGAAAGGAATAGGGCAAATTAGCAAAAATAATTTTGAAATTTCAGAGAACCTGGTTGTGGAGAAAGTATACTTTTGGATATTAGATGCATAAAAGGTTTTTTGGGGTGTTTTTCCATTCTTGGAGCTTTTTATCTGGTCTGTATAGTGAAGGGAAAGGGGGAGAGGAGCAATCAACTGGAGAAGGAAAAAAGCATACAACCTTAGCTTCTGTTTTTCTTCCTGCCCTGGATCCAGCCCTCCTTTCTCCACCCCAAAAGGTCTGAGCACACTGGCAGCTGGAACACAGCCACTCTACAGAGAGCTACAACAACCATTCACAGTCCCCTGAACCCCAAGGGGAAAGTCAAAGACTCCCCTCCAACTAAGACGAACAGCATGTCTGTGTTAGCCTTTTCTCTGCTCAGCCTCCTAGAGTCTCCTCTTTCACCTTGGAGACAAGTGATTTCTTTCCTCTGCCTTGAATGCCAATCCCCAGGTCCTGGGTTTGCCCATAAGACTGGGAACACCCGCCCCATTCACATCCTAGTCCCGTCTCACTATCTCTGACACAGAATCATAGAACCTTGATTCCTGGGTCCAGACCCTGACAGGGTTCCCTCCCAACCTCACCAAGTCTCCGTAGTATTTACAGGCCTTTCTAGAGATCCTGGTGAGTCAACCAAACACCTAAGTTGGCAACCATGGAGAAGGGGGTGAATGTGGCCAATGCTAAGAAAAATTCTCTGAGCTGTTTTTTTGGCCCATCTACAAATATTCTGGACTATTACAATATAAAAATTAGTAAAGAAGACACCAAATTATCCCAGAGGTTTGAGAGCAGTTACTTTGAAATGGTGGTTGGTTTCATTATTGTGTTCCTAATCAAATAGAGAAAATCAGCATGTTTCATCTTAAACAATGCTGGAGAGCTCAGACCCAGAGGCCAATCCCAGTCTTGCCATGAAGGATGGTGTGAGTGTGGGGAAATTACTTTACCTCTCCCAAAATTCAGTTTCCTTAACCAGAAAGCAAAAATAACAATATCTCCCCCATACAGAATATTTCTTGGGATGAAATCAGCTGTGACACAGGGCCTGGCGCATAGTAGGTACTTGATCAAAAACTAGGTCTCCCCTTCCATTTTCCTCTGCAGATTATTCAGAATGTGTAATCAGAGCATGAGGAAACTACCACCACCTTGTGTACGGGTCTCAAAACTGCATAAGCAGCAGCAAAGGTGAAATTCAAGCCCCACTCAGGAAATAGCAAAACCAAAGTTCAGAAAGGACTGAAAGCTCCGTACTTAAAACTCTTCAGTTATATATGCAGAATAGTGGCCACTGGAGATGCTAGCCCAGTGGGTAGAATTAATCCAGGCAAACTTCCTGGAAAAGGTACACCTTATTTTGAGATGTGAGAGATAAAAGAGAAAGAATGAGGGCTGATTGAAAAAAAGGAATCATTGCCCATGCAAAGTTGGTCAGGTGGGCAGAAGGCAGGAATCCTGGAAGCAAAAAAAGAAAGATCTTGGAGGCCTCAGGGTGGCAAATGATGTCAACTGGAGTCTTTAGTCCACCCCAGCCTGTTAAGCCTTTAATCACAGAAGAAAATAAGAGATCATTTGAATGGCTTGATGTAATTCACCCCACTAGAGGCCACCTTCCTGGGACAGGCAGCTGATAGAATCCAAGCACAGGATGTCTAACCTGTGGATGTCCTCCCTTTGGTCAGGACCTACTTCCAGGGGCAGAAGGTGTTAGAAGCAGCAATGTAAGACAACTGTGACAAAGAGCCTCAGAAAGGCGTGGAGATGTCCTTCTCCATAGATATTCCCATCTGGTAGGGAGCAGAGGTTGCATTAGGCAACAAGATTTCTCCCCTGGTCTCTAGTCTCTTAGTCTACCTTCTAGCCACACTCATGATGAAATGTGCGGTGCCTTCTCTTTCTTCTAGATCTTTGAAAAATACTTCAAGGGTCCCAGCTGAGAGATTGCATTTCCCAAAAAAAAATCCAACTCCAACACCCCAAAATCCCCTTATCGTAACATGTATTGTTACATTGTATCATAATATCTTGTCCTCCTGTCTGCAACTATATTTGACCCTAAATTCCAAGAGGAATGGTGGGTATTTTTGTTTGTTTTTTGCTGTTTCCTCACGACCTAGAATAGTACCAGGCACATCAAGGTCCTTTAAGAAGCTTTAAGCTTTAGGGCGCTCAGGTGGCTCAGTGGGTTAAGTCTCTGCCTTCAGCTCAGGTCATGATCTCAGGGTCCTGGGAGGCCCTGAGGCCCACATTGGGCTCTCTGCTCAGCAGGGAGCCTGCTTCCTCCTCTCTCTGCCT
>PITA01023309.1:0-18021 GCA_004023965.1 Spilogale gracilis
TGGGGTGGGGGTGTGGGGTGGAGGGGGGTGGGGTGGGGTGGGGGCTTGGCAGTGGTGCCTTCCAATCAGCTTCTCTCAGGATGAGATGTGAGCCAACCTGGGAAGAGTCCACAGAAGTGGGCAGAAGCTGCTGGAGAAATGAAGGTTCTAAGAGACTGTTGGGGGAACAAAAGAGAAGCTTTTATTCTGACATTTCTTGGAAGCAGTATCCTTTGCCAAGAAAAGAATCACAACTGATCACAGCAAAAGTTTTGAGTGAGGGAAAGGAGAGTAAAGATGGGTTTTTCAAGTGACTGGAGGACATTTGTGGTATGCCTTTGTTCTCTCCCGCCCTCTCTCCATGCAGGCAGGCTGTTCATTGTCTCCCTCGAGGCATGTGACAGGTTTGAAGACAACCAAGACATTTTTCTATCTTTTGTTTCACAAAAAGGGACTTACTTTGTTTTTAAATGTTTCTTTCTCTTTTTTTCTTTTTTTTTCCTTGTAAGGAGTACATGGGGATTGTGGATCAAAAGACAATGGGTCTTGAAGAAATTTGGAGGGAAAGAATGATCCTCCAACCCTCTACCCCCAGTCCCCTGGGTTATGAGAAGAAAGATGGAAGACACATAGAGGGATCTAGGGATGCCAAGAGCAGATAGAATGTGAGCCGTGCTTCCTGGTGCCCCTGGGAGTTAGGTCCTCAGAGGATGATAGATGTTGTGCTTCTTTTTTTTTTTTTAATTTCTTTTTTATTTTTTAGATTTTATTTGAAACAGAGAGAGCACAAGCAAGGGGTGTGGCAGAGGGCAAGAGAAGGCTCCCCGCTGAGCAAGGAGACTGATGCGGGGCTGATCCCAGGATCATGACCTGAGCTGAAGGCAGACGCTTAACCAACTGAGCCACCCAGGCGCGCCCCTCTTTCTTTTTACTTTTCTATCTGGATGAAGACCTTTCCGTTTTTGTACTGTAGCAGAAGAAACAGAACCATGCCATTCACAATTTGTATAAATAATTTTGTGGGTTTTCTTGATGACTATTATGACTTTCTTCCCTTTGGGAAATTCTGGGGGGGGCGGGTGTGCCCTTTCACTCCACCCCTAAATTAGTTGGGTTTAAAGTGGGGACAGTTTGGTCATCATGAGACCCTAGGAGGGTATGGTGGGTGGAGCTTCCCCAGGCTTTGCTTTTTTTTTTCGTAATATTTTATTTTATTTTTATTTATTTTTTTTTAAAGATTTTATTTATTTATTTGACAGAGAGAAACACAGCCAGAGAGGGAACACAAGCAGAGGGATTGAGAGGGAGAGAAGCAGGCTTTCCGCTGAGCAGAAAGCCCGATGTGCGGCTCGATCCCGGGTCTCCAGGATCATGACCTGAGCCGAAGGCAGTTGCTTAACCAACTGAGCCACCTAGGCGCCCCTGTAATATTTTATTTTTAAGTAATCTCTACACCCAGCGTAGGGCTCGGACTCATAACCCCGAGGTAAAGAGTGCCACACTCCACTGACTGAGCAGCCGCCCCCCAAGCTTTGCTCTTAAATGCCTGAATGGCTGGGTAGTTTGACTGTAGAAGTTACAGGCGACCACTCTCTGTATGGAAGTAACTGGTGGGTCTCCATGGAGCTCGCTTGCCCTGAGGAAACCTGAGACCGCCTTGCAGGGAGACTGAAGCACACTCATTGGCTAAGTAAATACCTTGGTGCTATATTTATTGCCTGTGGTTTTCCAGAGTTTGCCTTCTTGGATCCAACTTTTCATAAGATGGTTGGAATATGGAGGAAAACAAAACAAAACAAAAAACCCCTAAACCCTGGCTAGAGCCCATCTGGATTCTGTCTCCCAGTCCTCCCCAGGCCGACTCCACACCCAAATAACTAAGAATGCAGGATCTGGAGGACTCTGTCTGTGTGTGCATACACGTGTATGTGAGCGTGGCAGGCAAGGGAGAAGTTGAAGGGTGTAACAGGAAGGCAAGCGGCGGGGCTGGCTCCCACTTTGTTGACTTAGTGAGTCTGGCTGCAAAGTGAAGGTCTTTGGAAAGAATGGCCTCCCTGCTTCTGGCAGTTTCTACTTAGCTGGTTCTGGGACAGTTAGATCTTGCAGGTGTTTTTGGGCCTTGGGTTCTGGGACACCAAGATTTGTAGAATCTCACTAGGATTTGTACTTGATAGTGGCCTGTGGGGTAAAATATAGGCATGGTTTCTGAAGAAGCTATTTCTCTCCAGCTTACAGGATTTTCTGGTCCTCCCCTTTGAGTCAGAGAAATTTCCCTGGGAGTGACACTCCCATTTCTGACCATTGCAAGGTGCAATTGGTTTTCCTTTTTTTTTTTTTTTTAATTTCTGGTGAGATAATAGTGATTTCAAAAGCACCCTCCTCTGACCACTTCTCCTTAGCTGTTCAACAAATGTAGCAGATGTAAGTTAGAGCCATTTATTTGGCAATTTTGGGCAGACGCCAGAATTTCTCCTGGCTGCTGCTTGTGGCGCTATCCCATTTCTCCAGCAGGTGGCAGTAAAGACCCATTGACACGCTGCTTTCTGCGGGACCCATTGGGTGAGGGGCCCTGGAGGAGGTGAGGAGCTGGCTCAGGGTTATCTTCCTGTTAGTGGGCTTCCCCCTGGCTGGCAAACTTCCCCGTGAATTCAGGGGGCAGCACTTACTCCTGGTTTTAGACGTGACACTTCTCAGAAAAGGTTACTGTGTAGTCTAGGGTCAGGGTCACCATTGTTAGCTGCCCCCCTGCGCCTGCCCCCGTGGCTCATGGTGAGCGCTTAGTATATGCTTGCTGACTTCAGCCAGAGTGTGCATATATGTGAGGGAAAGTAAAATGCATCTTTCTCTCTCAGATGATACATTAGTTAGTTTTCCTTATAAAGTCAGGCTTATAAATCTCATTTTACAAAAGAAGTTGAAACTCAGGGAAGTGGAATAATTGGCCAGTGTTCACAAAGATAGGCTCTGATTCCTTATCTGGGCTTCTGTGCTTGCTCGCCCAAAGTGGGAAACCCATGAGATTTAGCAAACAGAAAAAGCAAGGAAATGCAACGCAGGTTTCATCTTTACTCATCAGTTTATTTCTGAACACCTGCTATATGCTGTGTGCCGAGGCCGGAGGGGTGGGAGACCCGGTTCCTGCTCTCAGGGGGCTCAGAACCTCAAGGGAGGGTAGTGGCACACGAACGCACCATTACTGGTGACCCGGTGGACTGCACATACCCAGCATGCGGTGGGGACGCAGAAGAAGGGCAGGGCGTTCCAGGGGACCCCTCTGAGGGGAGGGCCAAGTGCTGAGTCTTTGAGGACTTTGAGGCAAGTGGTAGCAGGGATCCTCCAGGCAGGGGCACCGTGTGTGCACAGGCCCCAGCTGGGAGCGGGCTTGTGTATACCGGGCACTGATGAGGGACATGGTGAAGGTGACTTGAGGGGAGCCAAGGGCTCTGAAACCTAGGCTAGGGGGCTTTAAGAGTTTTTCAGCAGGA
Source organism: Spilogale gracilis (assembly GCA_004023965.1). NCBI lineage: Eukaryota > Metazoa > Chordata > Mammalia > Carnivora > Mephitidae > Spilogale > Spilogale gracilis. The sequence goes on from PITA01023309.1 coordinate 3,465, forward strand.
ATGAGATACTGGCAGACCTTCATTTTCAGAACTGTCTAGTTCCTGGTGGAGAGCATTGTGGTAAGGGCCAAGAAGGAAGGCAGGGTGGTGTCTGGGGCTGTAAGCTAGTAAGAGAGAATGGTGACCTCAAGTAAAAGTAATGGCTGCAGAGCGGGAGGGACACTGACAGGTGGGAAGGTACAGCCCGGAGGAGTGGGGATGGAGTGAGGGTAGGGCGAGAGAGGTAAAGGAGTCTGGGAGGATCCTGGGGTCCTGGCTTTGGCAACTGGGTGGATGTGGTAGGCTCTGGTGTGTGAATCATCTTGGCAGTTTGTGAGCACGTTCCCATCCAGTGTTTGTAGAGGAAGGTGCCCTGTGTCCCAGATGTTCACCTTGGTTCTGAGGCTTTGGAGGACGCCTCTATTCTGTGTAGCCCTGCACCTTGAGCATGGGGCGGTCTTGCCATAGGTACCCTCTGGCTTCCCTATGCTTTTCTCTCTGTCAGAGAGCATCTCCTGGGTGCTCAGGAGGTGGTACTGGGGTGGACATTCTGGTTGCTTCTCCTACATCCATCCCGCTCCTCTGGAAGACCACCCCTTTCTTGTGCACCCTGTGGACCTTGGGGAAAGTTAACTCTGTCTCTGGAGGTAGGGACAGGCCCTGGGGCAGAGGCCTAAGTTAACCCACATAATGGAATCTCTCCCCCTCTGTATTCGTCTCCTAGGCTGCCTAACAAATTACCATGAACCTGGTGGCTTAAGACAAAATAAATTTATTTTCTCACCATTCTGGAGTCCAGAAGTTATCAGCAGGGCTGTACTCCCTGGACAGGTTCTAGGGCAGATGAGGTTCTTTGACTCTTTCAGCTCTTGGTGGCTGCTGGCATCCCTTGGCCTGCACCCCTCACTGTCAGCACAGGCTTATCTTCACGTGGCTTTCCTCTGTGGGTGTGTCTCGCCTTCTGTCTCTTATAGGGATATTTGTTGTTGGATTTAGGGCCCAGCTGGTACTCCAGGATGATGTCATCATAAGGTCCTTAGCTGCATTGCACCTACAAGACTTTTTTCCAAATAAGGTCATATTCACAGGTTCCAGGTGTTAGGAGAGAGGTCTATCTTTTTCAGGGGGCTGCCGTTCAACCCAATACAGCTCTGTGGATGGCAAGAGAGAATGAAATTGGGACCATGATGACATCATCGAGCCCCTATCAAGCAGCCCAGCAGCCTGCCTATTTCAAGACTTCCAGTTATATTATTCAACAAAACCTCCTTACTGCTCTAAACCAGGCTGATGGATCTTGCGCCCTGTCACTTGCTATTGAATGTGGACCTCCGAGTCCTGTGTGTAGGCAGTTGGGTGTGAGTGAGAGATTACAGAGATTGGAATTTTCTACTGGGCTCTATTGTTGAGTCTGCGTGACCTTGGGCAAGCCGCAGCCCCATGGACCGCTGGTTTCAATATATGTGGGGCCCTTATCCCTGCAAAAGGCCTTTCAAAATGGAAGCCACTGTCGTTTCTGATGTTACAGCCTCTGTATTCCAAGAAAAATGTACTAGCACTGGGAACAGGCCAGACAATGGAGCGACAAAGGGCTTTTCCCATTAAGGCATGCTGGCTGCATGGTTAGAATTCTTAAGCCTGGAAAGATGGAGGCTGAGGCAGAGGCATAATCCCAGTCCTTTAGATGATAAGGCTCATCACAAGGTGGAAGAACAGACGTGTTCGTTATATCCCAGAATCCTTAGCCGAGGGCGCCACTCCTAACAGTCTGAGAAGCTGTTTCAGCAGCGGCCATAGAAAGTGCTCCTTCTCATGATAGGGAGGTGAACTTGAGACTCTCAGGCAGCCTGGTGTGGTGCCCCTGCAGTCAGGTGGGCCTGGCTTCCACTCCCGGCTGCAGCGGTGTGCTTGTGAACCACCTGCTTTTCTCCCCGCGTCTCGGATTGCTCATTGGTAAATTGGAGGCAGTAATCACCGCTTATGGCTCCCTAGCTCTGACACACACGTAATCAGCTTCCTGCTTGCTCCCGCAGGTGGCCTGACTGCAGACTCCACACTCATGCATGAGACCTCAGCTCCTCTGCCTCGCTCAGGGGCCACGTAAGCAACTCCCGCCCACCTTTCCCTTGTAGTCTGTTTCTCCCGTCCTTCCTAGATTATTCTTGTACGCACAAGAACCCTCATCGTCTCCCCCATCTGAAAACAACCCTTCCTCCATCCCACCTCCCCTTGAACTCCTGCCCACTTGACAGCCCCACTTGGCAGCAGATCTCCTTGGGAGCATTGTCTATACTTGTCTCATTTGTTCAAGGAATCTTTGTAAGATGGATACACTCGTGTAACTACCATACAGGTTAAAGAAAAAGAATATTACCAGCACCTCCCAGGCGCCCTGTCCTCCCAGTCACTAAGCCCTCTCTACCCTCCAAGGAAACCACTGCCCTGATTTATAAGACCATAGATTACTTTTTTTAGTAAAAGTATCTTTAGTATCTTTTTTTTAGTTTATTGTGGGAAAGTACATATAAAATTTACCATTTTAGCCATTAAAAAATAAATAATCTCTTTATGCCCAACATGGGGCTTGAACTCATGATCCTGAGATCAAGAGTTGCACATTCTTCCAACTAACCCGAGCAGGTGCCCACCCCCCCCCACATTAACCGTTTTAACATTTTTTTAAAAAAAGATTTTATTTATTATTTGACAGAGAGAGAGATCACAAGTAGGCAGAGAGGCAGGCAGACAGAAGAGGAAGCAGGCTCCCTGCTGCGCAGAGAACCCAATGTGGCCCTCCATCCCAGGACCCTGAGATCATGACTGGAGCCAAAGGCAGAGGCTTAACCCTCTGAGCCACCCAGGTGCCCGACGTTAGCCATTTTAAAGCATACAATTCAGGGGCGCCTGGGTGGCTCAGTTGGCTAAGCGACTGCCTTCAGCTCAGGTCATGATCCCGGAGACCCCGGATCGAGCCCCACATCAGGCTCTCTGCCCGGCGGGAAGCCTGCTTCTCCCTCTCACTCCCCCTGCTTGTGTTCCCTCTCTAGCTGTGTTTCTCCCTGTCAAATAAATAAATAAAATTAAAAAAAAAATAAAGCATACAATTCAGTGGCATTTCGTGTACTCACAGTGTGGTGCAACCATCCCCATTACTTAGATCCAGAACATCTTCATCACTTTAGAAGGAAGCCCCATGACCATCGGCAGTCACTCCCCATTCCCCAGTCTTCATTTTCCTCAGTCCCTGACAAGCATGAATCTGCTTTCTGTCTCTGTGGATCTGCCTATTCTGGATATTTTATGTCGATGAAATCATACAGTATATGGCCTTTTGTATCTGGTTTGTTTTACTTAGCAGGATGTTGTCAAGTTTTCTCCATGTAGTAGAGGTGCCAGAATGTAATCCTTTGTTATGGCTAAATAATATTCTATTATATCACTGCACCACATTTCTTTCTTTCTTTTTTTTAAGATTTTATTTATTTATTTGACAGAGATCATAAGTAGGCAGAGAGGGAGGAGGAAGCAGGCTCCCTGCTGAGCAGAGAGCCTGATGCGGGCCTCGATCCCAGGACCCTGAGATCATGACCTGAGCCGAAGGCAGGGGCTTTAACCCACTGAGCCACCCAGGCGCCCTGCACCGCATTTCTTCATCCACTCATCAGTTGATGGCCATTTGGGTCCTTTCTGCCTTTTGGTGAGCACGAGTAGTGCTGCCGTGAGCTTTCCTGTGCAAGTTTGTGTGTGAACACGTTTCATCTGTTGTTGAATAAATTGGCCATGTGCTTTATAATTCTCTTTCTGTCTGACTTTATACTTTGCAAAGATTATGTTCTGTGACCTGAAATTCATCCATATTCTTGCAAAGCAATAGCTTGCTTATTCACATTCCTGGGTAATGTATCATTCTGTGAAGATACATGGAGATTTATTGAATCCACCATTGATGGATTTTGTCCACTTTGGGGTTGTTATTATGAGGACTGTTGCTAAGAGTGTTCTTGGTCGCATCTTTTGCTGGGCGCATGTACAGATGGCTGTCAGACATGCCCAGGGATGGAGTGGCTGGCTCACAGATGGTGCACGTGTTAGCTTTAGTAGATAACTGACAAAGGGCTTTCCAAGATGGTTCTAATTTTTTAATTTTATTTTTTATTTTTTATTTTGTAAAGACTTTATTTATTCCAGAGAGAATGAGAGTGAGTCCGTACAAGGAGTGGGGGGCAGAGGGAGAGGGAGAAGCAGATTCCCTGCTGAGCAGGGAGCCCCATGCGGGACTCAGTCCCAGGGCCCTGGGATCATGACCTGAGCCCAAGGCAGACAGTTAACCGATTGGGCCACCCAGGTGCCCCCCCAACAAGTGTTTGAAAGTTCCAGTTGGTCTGACATTTTCACCAACACTTGACATTTCCACCTGAATATTAGTAGACATCTCAAACCCAGCAGGTCCCAAACATAACTACTTACTGTGTCCTATAAACCTGCCCCCTATTTGGTGGATGGCAATGTTGTCCTTCCAGAAAGCTTGGAGTCATTGTGATCTGTTCTTTTTTTTGATACCTTATAGGAACTGATTTGGCTTCCAGACACATTCGAACTATGACCTCATCTCCCATCATGCTACTGGCCTTGTTGGAGCCACCATCATTTTTCATGTAGATTACTGGGAATACCTTTCTACTTGGGTCTCGAAGCTTCTAGTCCATGTATTCTGAGCACAGCAGCCAGGGTGATTTTTTTTTTAGATAGTAATTGTGGTAAATTCCATAGAACATAAAATTTACCACTTTAAACACATACAGTGCTGTGGCATTAAATCACAATGTTGTGTGGCTATCACCACAGGGCGATCCTTTAAATATGTATACTCCTCAGCTCCAACTCCTCTGGGGCCTCAGCCTTGTGGAGAAGGAATCTACGGTTTTACAGTTTTACAGCTGCCCACCAGGCCTTGTGCAGCTGGTCTCCTGTTACTTCTGTCACTTCATCTCCTTCTCCTTGGCTCTCTCCATCCCAGGCCCTGAGGCCTGCTCGTGTTCCTGGAATAAGCCAGGCACAGCCCTGCCTTAGGACCTTTGAGTTGGGGATTGCCGCTGCCTGCCTGGAGTGCTCTGCCCCTAGATATTCCTATGACCACCTCTCCTGCCCCCTTAAAGCTTTGCTCATGTGACTCGAGGAGTTTTGCCTACTGTATCAATTTAAATATGAGAGCTGGCTTGTGGTTCTAGAATACTCCAGGTAAAAGTTTTCCCCCACTTCCAGTGTTTATTTAACATGGGAAGTTTTCCTCACTACTCCGGGGGGAATTTTATTTCACAGGCTGATTGCTAGCCTACTCCTGTCCTGGAGAGGCAGCCCAGCTTGACAGAAGGCTCAGATTCTCCATCAGATTCTCCACCTTGACTGGGAGAGGCTCTGTCTCCCTTTTCATGCACTCTCCCCGGGGGCCTTGAAAAGCCAAGCTCAAGGTTGCTTGGCTTTGGCACGTTTCCTCAGGGAGAAAGCCAGTTTCCACATCCTGTCCGGGTTCCTGCTTTCCCTTCTTTTTTGGCCTCTGACCCTTTTTGCCAGCTCACTTGGTGCCTTTAAAGGAGTGAAACATATCATCCAGCACTTCTAATGTTTTAGCAGGAAGTAGTTCAGAGTGTCTAGTCTGCTCTATTGCCAGAACTAGAAGTGCATTAAATGTCAGATTCAGGAAGGCGGCACATTACAGGAGAAACACTGGGGTTCAGGAATCCTTGGTCCCGATCCCAGCTCCCCACCCCGCTTCAACTGGTTGTGATTTTAGACAACTTACATGGACCCTCTGGGCCTCTGCTCCTTCCTCAGAAACATAAGGGCTGAGGGCTGGGTGGCCTCCTAGATCTGTGACTTTGTGGTACTAAGAGATGGTCTCTCTTGTGAGGGAGCGCATGACTGGGGGTGGGGAGCAGGAGCTGCTCCCACTTCAGGTGGCCTCTCTGTCTTCTCAGTGGTCTGCCAGGCCCTGGGTCTGGTTTCTTTTTCTTTTTTTTTAAAAGATTTTATTTGTTTATTTGACAGAGAGAAACACAGCCAGAGAGGGAACACAAGCAGGGGGAGTGAGAGAGGGAGAAGCAGGCTTCCTGTTGAGCAGGGAGCCCGATGTGGGGCTTGATCTTGGGTCTCCAGTCGCCCAACCAACTGAGGCAGTCGCCCAACCAACTGAGCCACCCAGGCGCCCCTAGGTGTGGTTTTGTAGAAGACATGACAAATGTAGAGTGTCGGTGGTAAGAAATATGAAATGAAGAACAAAGGTCAGTTCCTCACAGAGCGGGGGAGGAGGATTTGGGAGAGCAGGGGGAGACCAAATTATAGGCAGGTCCATGGTTCCTGGGTTGGTGGGCAAAACAGGGGTGAGAGGAGTATGGACTCAGTACGTCATGGGTGAGGATTTGCCACTGTGTTGGTAACTAGCCCCCTACTGAGAGGAAGGTCCTGAAAACAGAGGCTTAGGACCTGGCCCACATCCCCTCTTTCCCTCTTCCCTTCTGAGGCCTTACATTCAATGTCAGGAAACTTCCTTCCCTCCTTTGTCTTAATATGTGTGTGTCTTATCTGTAAAGTTTTGTAATTTTATATGTAAATTTTATATGTTATATAATTTTGTAATTATATATAATTATATGTAATTACATGGATTTACCTAAATACCCTTATTTATATACAACTTCAATTAATAGCCTTTGTTTTTAGATTTTCAGAAAAACTGAGAAGACAATTGAGAGAGTTCCCATATATCTCATGCCTGGTCTCCCTCTTTACTAACATCTTACGTTAATGTGATAACTTTGTTACAGTGAAGGAAGAGATGTTGATGTAGTGTGTTGAACTAAAGTCTATAGTTTATTTAGATTTTCCTAGGTTTTGCCTAACGTCTTTTTCTGTTCCAGGATCCCATCTGGGAAACCACATTACGTTTAATTGTTAGGTCTTTTTAGGCTCTGCCTGGCTACTGTTTTTTTTTTCTTATTTTTCTTTTTTAGTCTTGTTTATTTATTTATTAATTGTGGTGAAACCCACAAAACACACAATTGAACCTTTTTCAGCACACAGCTGAAGTACGTTCGCATTGTTGAACAGTCATTACACTGTCCAACTTCAGAACTTCAGAACTTTGTCATCACCACTGATGCAACCCCAGACCCCTTGTTGTTTCCCCATCCTCCCAGCTCATGGTGACGTCTATACTACTTTTTCTTTAAAAAAAAGAAAATTATTTCTTCGGTAATCTTTATATCTGACATGGAGCTTGAACTCACAACCCCGAGCTTGAGAGTTGCAGGCTCTTCCGACCGGCGCCCCCTGTACTATTTTCCCTGTGAATGTGACTATTCTGGGTACCTCCCATAAGCAGCACTGTACAGCATTTGTTCTTTTTGTGACTTCCTGTTTCTGTTGACCGTGACGGTTTTTGCAGAGAACTGGTCAGGTGTTTTGCGGGATGGCCTGCTATTGGAATCGGTTGGATGTTTTTCTCATGATGAGTCTGGGTGTTTGAAGTATGTTTATGACTCCATGCCACACGTAAAAGCCTCGGGTCTTAGCTTATGCTCCTTTTACAAGTGACATTTAATCTCAGAATTTTACTTCCTTGTCAGAGTCATGCAGTCAGTCAATGGCCAAGATGGCATTTGAACTCACCCTTCTGACTTCAGAGTCACACGCCCTCCTTCCTCCTCACTCCCTTTCCCTAGGCAAGCTAGTGCCTGCACCCTTCCCTTCTTTTTGGGGGGCATTCACCATCAGCGGGACAGGGCAGGTCAGGGCTGGGCAGGATACCAGGTGCAGGGAATGAGTCGGGGGCTCCTCTACTTACCCAGCCGCAGCTCACCAATGAGATTTTTCTGGAGGTTTTCTTTTTAAATGTGAAATACTTTATATACACACGTGAGTGTATATAATGCATGGGGTCTGTTTACAGAAAAATAATAAAAATAAATACCCAGTGCCCAGCACCTAACTTAGCAAAGACAGTATTTCCTATACGTTCTAAATGTCCTGTACGCTCTGCTCCATGTTCCACCCTTGCTACTCAGTATCCCTTGCAGGTGATCACTGTCCTGAGTTTTGTGTTTGTCACTCTCTCACTTGTCTGATCTTGCCACATAAGCCTGTGTCTCTGATCAATATGTTGTTTAGTCTGGAGAGGTTTTGGACTTGTGGTAAATGACATCACACTGGATATATTATATTATGATTTGCTTTATTTTACAAATTTTTTTTTTTTTTTTTTTACTATGTATGGGGTACCTGGGTGGCTCAGTCTGTTGGGCGACTGACTCTTGATTTTGGCTCGGGTCATGGTCTAGGGGGCATGGAACCAAGCCCCGCATCCGGCTTCACCTTCTGCATGGGATCTGCTCGGATTTACTCTCTCCTTCTCCCGTGGCCCTTCCCCCACTGGTGTGTGCACACATGCTCTCGCTCTCTCTCTCTCAATAGATAAATGAATCTTAAAAAAAACCCAATGTGTTTACACTGTGATGTTTAACATTGTGCTTGTGGCATTCCCCCATGAAGTTGTGGCTTATGCATTTTCATGGCTATGTACATATCTATGAACAGAATATATATTTTTAATACCTTCTCATGTCCATGCGTGTCTGGGCCATTTGCAATTTTTGTTTTTTATGAGCAGTGCTGCTATGAACATTCTGGGTCCCACGTGGTAGAAGAGAGTCTTTAGGTATATTATGATGAGCAGAGTTACTATGCCATAGAATATGTACCAGATAATGCCAAACTGTCTTTCGAAGGGTTGGTTGCATTGTCACTTAACCAGCAGTGTATGGGGCTCCCCTATATTCTATATCCTCGGAGCTCTCTTTGGTGCTAGTCCACTCAGCTATGCCCATGACTCAGATGCCCTTTGGCCATACTCAGACCTCACTCTGGTTTGGTCCCCCCAAGGCTGACCTGGACTTCCTGTGTCCACCGAGAACTTGAGTCCTTTCCCATTTTGTTTGTTCAGCCTCTGGGTCCAGACACAGAGCCCCTGGATTCCAGGACCCAGCAGGGTTCTCTGGCTCCTGGGGGGTCAAGGAGATAAAATCAGACCTTCTCTTGCTACACCAGGTGGCACTGGAATTTTCTACCAGTGTTGTCTCTCCGCACACCCGAGAACCAGGAATCCTGAAGGAGAACTCTCATGGCTTTTCTTCAGGCCTTTTTGGCCAGTTAGCATGAGCACTACCAGCACTGGGAAGAGGACGTGACGTCTGGCCAGGCCATATGAATGGCTGTGCACCGCGCCAGCTCATCCTGTCTCCGGCTGAAGGTGTGTGTGTGCACAGAGCTGGCCCCGCCCAGCCTGGACAGCCCCGGAGCCCAGCTCCTGCTGCATCTACTTTCCTGTCAGATTCTTCTTTTTTGACAGCAGCTGTGCCAGGGATGGTGTCCTGTGTTCCAGGCTCAGGGTGTCTGCTATTTCCTTGTCGTGGGGAAGGTGCGGCAGGTGCATTGTGGTTACCAACACAGGCCGACTTGGGTTAGACTCCTGGTTCTACCTCTTACCAACTGTGGTATCATGTGCTGGTGACTTAGCCTCCCTTATCTGCCCTTTCCTCCTTTACCAACTGAGAACACCATCTATGAGAAAGAGTATATAAAGTATTAGCATTATCCTGGCACTCTGGACCCTGAGAATTGTTTTGGGAGTTATTATGACATGGTGGGAAGAACTGGGTTTGAAGCTAGAAGGACCTGGGTTTGGTCCTGATGCTATCACCTCTTCTTTGTATCATTTAGCCTGTCTGAGCCTCAGTTTTCCCCATCTGCAAAATGGTAGTACAAATTTCTACTTCATTGGATTAATTGAACTAAAATATGTCATCACCCCTTGGCAGAAGGTGGTTGCTTAATACATATTAGCAACTGTCATTACATGAGATGGAGGGCCTTTGTTTTCAATAATGGGACATAGAGACTCAGTGATACACAGAGTAATCATTTCCTGTAGAACACCCCAGATGTCACAATTTTAAGTATTTATAAATTTATTATTTTAAAAAAAGAATATAAACACTTTGGAAAAGAGAAAAAGAGAAAAACCCCCAGATTTGCCCCCAGATCCCACCACCTGAACACGAGTATTGTGACCGTATATGGGGGGTACTTCTTTCCATGACTTTTCATGTGCATTTAATGAAACGATTGTAATTGTCACATATATGCATGTCTATATTCTTTTTTCTTTGATATGCAAATACCATACCACAAACATTTCCCCATGTTGCTACATGCTATTCATAACTATAGTTTTTAATGGTTGCATACCACTCTGAAGTGAGATCTTTTAGCATAAACTTCTCCAGTATTTCAGGTTTTCTCCTAAGGATTCTAAAAGTCGAGTCACTGGGTCACCTTTTATGGCTTTAGATTCGTGTAGCCGAATTTCTTTCCAAAAAGATGGTATCAATTTGCAATGCAGTAAGGTCTGATAGAGCTCATCCAACTGCATAGTCATTGGTATTGGGTGTTATAAATACAGTTTTCTTGTGGCTGATTTATGAGCTAGGTCTTGTCTTTATTGGCAGCAGTTGCCAAGCTGGAGAAAGGAAAAAGGATTTAAGAAATCATAACAAATTTCATTAATGCAGAATCATGGAGTCAGAAAGAGCTTGAGTGGTATATTAACTTCTTGTCTCTCTGATTTTACCCTATGCATTTAGACTGCAAAGATGGATGGATACTACACTTTAATTGAACATAATTTTTTTAAAGTTTTTTCTATTTTAGGAAAAATGTGATTTTAAAAAAGATTTATTTGAGAGCGAGTGAGAGCATGAGCAGGAGAGGCAGAAGGAGAGGGAGCCTCAAGCAGATTCTACACTAAGTGTAGAACCCAATGCATGTTCTCGATCTCAGGACCCTGAGATCAAGACCTGAGCCGAAATCAAGAGCCGATGCTTAACCGACTGAGGCACCCAGGTGCCCTAAGTAAAATGTGGTTATTTTATTTTTTTAAAGATTTTTTTATTTATTTATGTGACAGAGAGAAACACAGCTAGAGCAGGAACACAAGCAGAGGGAGTGAGAGAGGGAGAAGCAGGCTTTCCCATCAAACAGGGAGCCCGATGCAGGGCTCGATCCTGGGTCTCCAGGATCACGGCCTGAGCCAAAGGCAGACACTTAGTGACTGAGCTACCCAGGCACCCCAAAAATGTGGTTATTAAAGACATTTTATTTTTATTTATTTATTTTTTTAAAAAGATTTTATTTATTTATTTGACAGAGAGAGAGAGATCACAAGTAGGCAGAGAGGCAGGCAGAGAGAGAGAGGAGGAAGCAGGCTCCCTGCTGAGCAGAGAGCCCCATGCGGGCCTCGATCCCAGGACCCTGAGACCATGACCTGAGCTGAAGGCAGAGGCTTTAACCCACTAAGCCACTCAGGCGCCCAAGACATTTTAGAAACTACAGAAAAAGTTGAAAGGTAAATCATTCTTAGTCCCAAGGTAAACATTTTGGTACATTTCTTCATTTTCTTTCAGTCTTTTTTCTCCATTTTTTCCTCTTTTACATAACTGAATACGCTATATGTATGTTTTTTAACTTACCTTTCTTGCTTAACAGTATAATATAGATAATTATCTATGTAACCATAAACATATATAGACATTTTTTCTATAGCTCACATTTTTTATTTTTGTCTTCATTTTTAATTTTATTTATCTATCTATCTATCTATTTATTTATTTATTTATAAAGATTTTATTTATTTATTTGACAGAGAGAAACATGGCTAGAGAGGGAACACAAGCAGGGGGAGTGAAAGAGGGAGAAGCAGGCCTCCCGCCGAGCAGGGAGCCTGTTGCGGGGCTCGATCCAGGGACTCCAATATCATGACCTGAGCCGAAGGCAGTCGCTTAAGCAACTGAGCCACCCAGGTGCCCCTAATTATTTTCATTTTTTTAAAAAGATTAAAAAAAAATTTATTTGAGAGAGAGAGCAGAGGAAGTAGCAGAGGGAGAGGGAGCCAGTCTCCAGCAGACTTCATGCAGTGCTTGGAGCCCCAGGTGGGGCTCAATCTTACCACGAAGAGTCAAGACCTGAGCCGAAATCAAGAGTCAGAAGCTTAACCAACTGAACGGCCCAGGTGCCTCATAATTTAAAAGGAAATTCACACAGTGCCGGTGTGTATACAGTGAAAGTCTCTTTGCCGCCCTTGCCCTCAGTCACCCTCCCCAGAGGGATCGTTATCATTGCTGGCTTGTGCATCCTGAGAAACTCTATGCATACTGAAACACAAATGAGCTTTTTTTCCTTCGCAAATGGTGGAATACCAGATATATTGTTTTGCACCTTGCTTTCTTGATTTTTTTCACTGAATATATTTTGGCAATCATCCTCCAAAAGCACATATGGTTTTGAGATGGTCTTTCTGTTTAACAGTTACTAGTATATATTACATCGATGTACCATAATGTATTATCCAGTTTCTTGCTGAGGATTAGTCCTTCCTTTTGTTCTCATAGACAGTGTTTGAAGCAACAGACTTGTTCTTTGTGCACGTGGGTCAGTAATATCTGTAGGAGAAATTCCTGGCAGTGAAACTTTGCCAGGTCAGCAGATTTGTTTTAAAAATGTATATTTAAGGAGCTCCTAACTGGCTTAGTCAGTAGATCACGCGACTCTTGTGAGTTTGAGCCCCACGTAGACATTACTAAAAAATAAAATCTTTAACAAAATAAAATATACACTTTAAATTTTGATAGATACCATCAGGTTACCTTTTGTAGGAGTTGTACTGATTTAAACTCTGCCCAATAACATAAAAAAGTATGTGTTTCCCCATACCAGCACCAATACAGTGGTAACAATGCCTTTGATCTTTGACAATCTGAAAGCCAAAAACAGTATTCCAATTTTAATTTGAAATACATTTTTTTTCTTTTTTTTTTTTAAAGGTTTGGATTTTTTTTTTTTAAAGATTTTATTTACTTGACAGAGAGAAACACAGCTAGAGAGGGAACACAAGCAGGGGGAGTGAGAGAGGGAGAAGCAGGCCTCCTGCGGAGCAGGGAGCCCGATGCGGGGCTTGATCCCGGGTCTCCAGGATCATGACCTGAGCTGAAGGCAGGTCAACCAACTGAGCAACCCAGGCGCCACCTTGGATTTTTTTTTTTTAAGATTTTATTTATTTATTTGACAGAGAGATCATAAGTAGGCAGAGAAGCAGGCAGAGAGAGAGGAGGAAGCAGGCTCCCTGCTGAGCAGAGAGCCCGATGTGGGCCTCAATCCAGGACCCTGAGATCATGACCTGAGCCGAACGAAGGCAGAGGCTTTAATCCCCTGAGCCACCCAGGCCCCATACATTTTTTTTTTCTTAGAAGAAAGGCTGAACCACCTTTCAAAGCTGCTTATCTTTTGTTTTCTGAACTGACTAGATGCCTTATTTATTTATTTATTTATTTATTTATTTATTTATTTATTTATTTAAAGATTGTATTTATTTGACAGAGAGAGAGAAATAGCCAAAGGGGGGAACACAAGCAGGGGGAATGAGAGAGGGAGAAGCAGGCCTCCTGCCGAGCAGGGAGCCCATTATGGGGTTCAATCTTGAGACTCTGGGATCATGACCTGAGTCGAAGGCAGTCGCTTAACCAACTGAGCCACCCAGGCGCCCTAGATAGTATTCTTAAATTGCAGAAAACTATCCCATGGAAAGGATTCACTGTCATACATCTGCCCGTTCCTTCGTGTTGTCCCTAAAGTTTCATTGTTATAAATGATACCATAGTGAACAGGTTTTCTTGCATGAAGCTTCTTTAGCATTCTGTATTGTTTTCTTAGAACGAATTCCTGGAAGTGAAGTTTGTGGTCAAAGGGTTTTGGCATTTACGACCTTGCTCCTGGAAAGGCTTGTGCTCGATTGTAGCCCCCCCAACAAGGGACACGCGTACCTACTCAGTTTCCCATCAGCAGCATCGGTTTCCCATATGCAAGGATCTCTCAGGACACAGCTTCTGAACCCATATTGTGTGCTTTAATCTAGCGTTAGCCTAACTTTAAAGCCAGGAGACTTTTCTCCCCTTTGTATCACCAGCCGAATCCTTCCTTGTCAACCTGGGGCCCAGCTTTGTTCTGGAAGGACTCAGAGTTCTGCATCAGAGATATCAGTGTCTATTTTTCTTTCTTTGTAAAACCTCATGGCCAGGCTCATAGGAATCATTGCGGAAAAAAAAAAACCTTTCCATTGTTCCAGGAAGTGCTCAAATACTTCTGTATTGGCTTACCAGTTGGAATGGATTGCCAATGGCCCAGGAGGCAAGGGGGCGACGCGGGATCCGGGCTCTGCCCAGGGAGGTGCTGTTTGATTCCCTCTCTTGCTGGGTGTGGCCAAGTCAGAGGGTAACCCTGGGCCAGGTATCTTTTGTCTCCTGGAAGAACAGACATTTGATTTTATCTGCTCAACATCTTTTCCCTCTTTTGGTAACGGGTTTCTCTCAGTCTTACAAACTACCATATTATGACCTAGCCCTGGCCTCTTAGAATCCCCCTTCCTCTTGCCCTGGACCCAAGAAGGATCAGTCATCGTCCCTCCGGGATTTTTTTT
>PITA01023309.1:18121-28572 GCA_004023965.1 Spilogale gracilis
TCTTAAAAAAAAAAAAAAAAAAGATTTTTTATTTGAGAGAGAGAGAGAGCGTGGGCACGTGAGCTGGGTGGGGGTGGCAGGCAGAGGGAGAAGGAGAAGCAGACTCCTCCCTGAGCAGGGAGCCCAATGTGGGGCTCAATCCCAAGACCCTGGGATCATGACCTGAGCTGAAGGCAGATGCTTAACTGACTGAGCACCCAGGCCCCCCCCCCCCCCATTCTGGGACTTTGATACGTATGGATGCCAGGAGAAAGAAACTTTGTTTTCCCATGAAATTTGGTAATCTGGGATGCTTTAGGCTTAAGGTTGCTGGCGGTTCTCTTTCCCTCCATGTGGAAAATGCTGTCCACAGCAGAAGCCTGGGAGTACAGAGTGAAGGAAAGACACGCCCAGATGAGGGAGGAGGGGCGGAAAGAGCCTGTCCTCACATCAGCCATCTGAATGCCCGTCTAAACTGGGTTTCTTTCCCTGTGGCGGGTGTGGGGAGGGGGAGACATGGACTACAGTTCACCTGTAGAGGCTGGAGAACTTGCATCTGAGAGGTGAACAGAGAGTTCTAGAAGAGGGAGCTAAGGGCTGGTACTCAAGGAAGATATCAGTTGCCAGATTGAAACATCTCTGTGAGGTGACTGTTGGGATGGGGCAAGGTAAGAATTGGTGGCTGGGAGTCTGAGAAGCAAGTCACAAAGTACAAAGCCAGAGAGATGAAAAAATGAGTTGCATTCATCGGGGCACAAGACATTTGCAGTGGGAATGACAAGGAAGGAAGCCTAGATTGTAAGGAGAGATGCAAGGAAAGAATCAGCAGGACTTGGGGACTAACCAGCAGCCTGTATTAGTCTGCTTGGGCTGCCTAACAGAATACCACAGACCACGCTGCTTTAACAACAGAAATCCAGCGGCGTAAGTCCAAGATCAAGGTGGCAGCCATGTTGGCTCCTGGTGAGGCCTCTGTCCTCATCTTGAAGATGGCACCTTCTTGCTCTGTGCTCAATTGGCCTTTGCTTTGGGCATATGTGGTGAGAGGGAAAAAGAGCTCTGGTGCCTCTTCCTCTTCTCATGATAAGCACATGGGTCCTATCCGATCAGGGCCCCACCCTTGTTAACTTGACCTCCATAAAGGTCCCATCTCCAAATATGGTTAAACTGAGGGTTAGGGCTTCAACATAAGTATTTTGAGGGGGGGGGCGCATGACTCAGTCCAAGACACTAACCAAGTAGAAATAAGTTTTTGGAGCAGGATGACTGATTTGTTTGGTTTATTCTTTCTTATGCTTTGAAGAGATATTTGTAATCAAAGGTACACGTGATTTAAAAAATTCTGTTTTGGGGGCACTTAGGTAGCTCAGTTGGTTAAGGGGCTGGCAGTTGATTTCAGCTCAGGTCATGATCTCAGGGTCCTAGGATAGAGCCCTGCCTCAGGCTCTGTGCTCAGTAGGGAGTGTGCTTGAGGATTCTCTCTCCCTCTGCACCTGCCCCTTCCTGCACACACACACTCTCAAATAAATAAATAAATCTTTTTAAAAAGTCTGTTCTTTTCACTTATCATAATATGATAAGCATTTTCCCATATTGCCATGTAGTAGTGTTAATGACCATCATTTTTGAAGGCTACAGTGCATTCCTGGTGTTAACCCATTATTATTCCTTGTCTTTATCTTAACTAGTTTCTCTTGGCTAGCCAGCCAACGGCAAGCCTTGTCTATCCTTCCTTTATCAAGCTCCTTGGCTCCATTGCTTTCTCCCTGATGGCCAACACCCTGCCTTAGATTATTGGGAACCAGAAGCTCACTCACTGGTCCAGGGGTCATTTTGCCCTTAATTGTGCCCCCTCCACCCATCCAGCTCAGAGGACACAAATGAATCTTAATGCTGTGTTTTTCATGTCCCTCCTCTACCTTAACATTAACTGGATGATAAAGTCCAAACTCTTTCGCTAGCCATTCAAAGTCTTGCACCATCTAATATTAACCTAACTTGGTTACTGCTCCCCCACTCTGTTTCTGTATGAACCTTTTCCAGAGTCTGATAGGCCCCTGACTGTCCATCCAGCGTATCCTGTTGTTCCCAGCTCATTCACTTTGCTTCATCTAGATGTCCTTCTTATTTATCTAGCTCTATTCAGGTTGGTTTATCAAAACATATTTACCTGCATACTTGACTTTCCCACTGGACCATAACATCCTTGTGGGTAAGGACTCTGACTGACTCATTTCTATAATTTAGATGCCAGAACACAGCCTGGACTCAAATCCTGGCTCTGTCATGTACGAGCTGTATGACCCTGTGCATACCACTTAAAATCAAGCCACGGTTTTCTCATCTTTAAAACTGGGAAAATAACAGCACCTACTTCATATGGCTGTTGTGTGCAATGGGCATTGTGTAGGGTTATATATAACCTCACAGGGACCCATCAGGACAGTGGTGCTTTAACAGATCTTACTGGTTTTCATGCTGATGCTGATTAACTCTTTGGAAATGTTTGTTGAATGAATTTCAGACTTAGTTCCTGCACAGATAGAAAAGAGCAATCTCTTCTCCCTTTTGTGATCCCTGGCCTCCTCTCTAGAACCTCCTGGCAAACACTCCCATCACCTAGCCCTGACTCAACAGAGCAAGAAACCTCAAATGCCAAGGAGCCTCTCCTGGCAGCTTGAGTTGGTTTGCCTTCAAGTCCCTCAGCTTCGTCTCAGGAACCAGCTTCATGGGGTTTGACAGACCTACCCAAGCAGGACACCCTGACTCACCTGGGTTGGTGCCTTCCATGAGAGTCTGCAGGAGCCAGCGACGAGTTCCCTGCTCACAGCCAGGACCCCTGCAGCACCTCCGATCAGGCCTGCCTCTAACGGGCCCCAGGGGCCCACAGTGAGAACGCGGAAGGGGGCCCACAGGTGATAATCTGTCCAAATATTTAGAAGTTACGAATGAAATGAACAAAGTGTTCTGTGTGTTCTATTCTCCTACCTTGACAAAGGTACCCTCATAACGACAAGGTTAAAAAATATGTGTAAATATGTGTAAAAATATGCTTACAGCGATGTCATTCCTATTACTGAGAGTGGTACAACAGTAACTGTGACGGAATTTAACCCTAACTGTTTCTGTCCGGTGCTCTGTAGATAGGCCAGCAATGTTTGAATGAATAGAATAGCATTAAAAATTAAAATTGGGGGCACCTGGGTGGCTCATTTGGTTAAGCGGCTGCCTTCGGCTCAGGTCATGATCCCAGAGACCCGGGATCGAGTCCCACATTGGGCTCCCTGCTCGGCGGGAAGCCTGCTTCTCCCTCTCTCACTCCCCCTGATTGTGTTCCCTCTCTGGCTGTGTTTCTCTCTGTCAAATAAATAAAAATCTTTAAAAAAAAATTAAAATTGTTTTTATGTATGTTTTCAAAGGATTAATCTGGAACATTTTAGAGGAAAAATATATTAAAATTAAAAGTTATCCAGGAGACACCTGGGTGGCACAGTCAGTTAAGCCTCCGACTTTTGGTTTTCTGCTTGGGTCACGGGGTCTGGGATCAAGCCCCTCGTCAGGCTCTGCACTCAGCAGGGAGTCTGCTGGAAAGTCTCTTTCTCTCTCCCTTTGTGCCTCCCCACCCTGTGCATGCTCTCAAAAACAAACAAACAAACAAATCTTTAAAAAAAAGATATCCATGAAATCCCTCATTTTTTAGATTTTCTTTAATGTGTTTTGAAAGGGTTTAAAATTTTCTCCATAAAGCACTTACATAGTTTTTGTTAGACTTATGCATTTCAGTTTATATTTTTGGCATGATTACCTTTTCAAAAATTACTTTTTTATTTGTTGCTGGTTGTAGAAACTCATTGACTTTTGCATAGTGATTTTTTTATTCAGCAACCGTGCTAAACTCTCTTACTAAAGCTAGTAATTTCTCTATGGATTTCCATGTATTCCATGTAGCAGATAATATATACGAATAATGAAAGTTTTATTTTTTTCAATCTTACACCTTTATTTCTTTTCTCTTCCTCCAACACAATGTTGAATGAAAATATAAGCAGTTACTCTTTTTTTGGTACCAAAGGGAAACATTCAGTGTCTCAGTCTTACATGGGATTTTTCCTGTCAGTTTTCTGTCAACTCATGGTGAGAAGCTAAGGAAATTCTGCTCTAGCTTTGTAAGGCTTTATTTTTACGTTTATTTTGTCATGAATCGATAATTTATCAAAAATGTTTTACTTTATTGAGATAATCATGTAATTTTTCTCCTTTAATCTATGTGAATTATAGGAATTGGTTTTCTAACATAAAAGCAATTTCATATTCTTGCAACAAGCACAACATGGTCACCCATTGTTTTATGTATTGCTGGAATTGGTTTGCCAGTTTTTTTTATTATTTACTTTTTCTTTCAAGTTTTTTTTTTTTAAAGATTTTATTTATTTGACAGAGAGAAACACAGCGAGAGAGGGAACACAAGCAGGGGGAGTGAGAGAGGGAGAAGCAGGCTTCCCGCTGAGCAGGGAGCCTGATGCGGGGCTGGAACCCGGGTCTTCGGGATCATGACCTGAGCCGAAGGCAGCCGCTTAACCAACTGAGCCACCCAGGCGCCCCTTCTTTCAAGTTTTTATTTAAATTCCAGGTAGTTAAGATACAGTGTAGTAATAGTTTCAGGTGTAGAATTTAGTGATTCATCACCTAGGTATAATACCTAGTGCTCATCTCAACAAATGCCTCCTTAATCCCCATCCCCCAGCTAGCCCATCCCCCCCACCTCCCCTCCAGCAACCCTCAATCTGTTTTCTTTAGTTGAGTCTGTTTTATGATTTTCCCCTCTTTTCCCCCTGCCCCCATGTTCATCTATTTTGTTTCTTAAATTCCATGTATGAGTGAAATCATATGGTATTTGTCTTTTTCTGATTAACTTATTTCACTTCATCTATGGCCTTACATATGGCAAAATTTCATTTTTTTTTTTGGCTGAGTAATATTCCATTGGGTAGATACACCACATCTTTCTCCATTCATCAGTCAATGGACATCTGGGCTCTTTCCATAATTTGGCTATTGTTGATAGTGTTGCTATAAACATCAGAGTGCATGTATCCCTTTGAATCAGTATTTTTGTATCCTTTGGGTAAATACCTAGTAGTGCAATTCCTGGGTCATAGGGTAGTTCTGATTTTTACTTTTTGGGGAACTGTCATACTGTTTTCCAGACTGGCTGCACCAGTTTGCATTCCCACCAACAGTGTAAGAGAGTTCCTCTTTCTCCACATCCTCACCAACATCTGTTGTTTCCTGTTAATTAATTTAGCCATTCTGGCAGGTGTGAGGTAATATCTCATGATAGTTTTGATTTGTATTTCCCTGAGGATAAGTGAGGCTAAGCATCTTTTTATGTGTCTGTTGGCCATCTCTCTGTCTTCTTTGGAGAAATGTCTATTCATGTCTTCTGTCCATTTTTTAACTGGATTATTTGTTTTTTGGGTGTTGAGAGTTTTTTTTTTTTAAAGATTTTATTTATTTATTTAGAGAGCGTGTATGAACAGGGGGAGGGGCAGAGGGAGAGGAGAGAAAGAATTTCAAGCGGACTCTCCACTCAGCACGTAGCCTGATGTGGGGCCCAATCTTATAACCCTGTGATCATGACCTGAGCCAAAATCAGGAGTTGGGCACTTAACTCCCTGAGCTACTTCAGGCACCCCTGGGGTATATTTTGTAAGTTCTTTATATATTTTGGATACTAACCTTTATCAGATAATGTCATTTGCAGATGTCTTTTCGTATTCCAAAGGTTGCCTTTTAGTTTTGTTGATTGTTTCCTTTGATGTGGAGAGGCTTTTTTTTTTTTTTTTAAGATTTTATTTATTTGACAGAGAGAAACACAGCCAGAGAGGGAACACAAGCAGAGGGAGTGAGAGAGGGAGAAGCAGGCTTCCCGCTGAGCAGGAAGCCCAATGTGGGACTCGATCCCCGGGTCTCTGGGATTATGACCTGAGCCGAAGGCAGTGGCTTAACCAACTGAGCCACCCAGGCGTCCCGAGGCTTTTTATTTTGATGTAATCCCAATAGTTTATTTTTGCTTTTGTTTCCCTTGCCTTGGGAGATGTGTCTAGTGAGAAGGTGCTCTGGCCAAGGTCAAGGAGGTTACTGCCTGTGTTCTTCTCTAGGATTTTGATGATTTCCTGTCTCATACTTAGGTCTTTCATCCTTTTTGAATTTATTTTTGTGTATGGTATAAGAAAGTGGTCTAGTTTCATTCTTAAGCGTGTTGCTCTCCAGTTTTCTCAACATCATTTTTTGAAGAGACTGTCTTTTTTTCATTGAATATTCTTTCCTGCTTTGTTAAGATTAGTTGACATATAGTTGTGGGTCCTGCTAATTAAAAAAAAAAAGTTTGCATCTGTGTTCATCAGTGAAATTGTCTTATAATTTTTCTTTTGTGCTCTGTCCTTGTCAGTTTTGGGATTAATATTATGCTAGCCTCAAAACATGAATTGGAGAGTATTTCTTCCTTTATTATAATTTGAAAGGATTTCTGTGATATTGGAGTTATTCCTTGAATGATTGGTAGAAGTTACTAGTAAACTGGTGTTGTCTTTGTGGCAGATTTTTAACTGCTGATTCAGTTTATTTAATGGGTATAGGACTACTCAGATTTTTAATTTCTTTCTGAGCTAGCTTATTTTTTTAGGAATTTATCCATATTTTCTAAGTTTCCAAATTTATTAACATAAAATGGTTTATAATATTTTCTGTTTTTTCAATCTGTATTGTGCCTTCTGTTATTTTTTTCTTGGTCAGTATTGTCAAAGGTTTGTCAGTATTAATGTGTTAAAAGAATCAAATATTGGTTTTGTGTAAGTGTATTTATTTTCTACTTCATTATTCTGTGCTCTTTTTTATTATTTTTTTCCTTTACAGCTTTCTTTGGATTTGTTCTACTATTAGTTTTTCTAGTGTGTTTTTTTCCTTGATATGTAATAAAAGCATATAAAACCATACATTTTCCACTAGCACAATGATGATTTAGCTAAACTCTATATGTTTTAACATATAGTACCATTATTATTTAAAAATACAATAAATATTAAAAAATTTCCACTGATTTATTGTTTGACTATGACTTTAAAAAATGTGATTTATTTCCAAACACATTTTTTTCTATTTTTTTATTTGTAATTGACTTCAAATTTAATTGTATTGAGACCAAGAAAATTGGTGTAGGATGCCTGGGTGGTTCAGTCGTTGGGCGTCTACCTTCAGCTCAGGTCATGATCCCAGGGTCCTGGGATCGAGCCCCACGTCGGGCTCCCTGCTCATCAGGGAGTCTGCTTCTCCCTCTCCCACTCCCCCTGCTTGTGTTCCCTCTCTCGCTGTGTCTCTGTCAAATAAATAAAACAAGTCTTTTTTTTTTTTTTTAAAGATTTTATTTATTTGACAGAGAGAAACATAGCCAGAGAGGGAACACAAGCAGGGGGAGTGAGAGAGGGAGAAGCAGGCTTCCCACCGAGCAGGGAGCCCGATGTGGGACTCGATCCCGGGTCTCCGGGATCATGACCTGAGCCGAAGGCAGTCGCTTAACCAACTGAGCCACCCAGGCGCCCCTAAATAAAACAAGTCTTAAAAAAACACGTAAACATCTTATATGGAAGAAGGTTTCCAAACAGTTTTCTAAGGAGGTTGCACCATTTTACATTCTCACCCTCAGTGTGTGTGAGTCTCAGTTGCTCTACATCATTGTCGACACTTGGGACACTAATTTCGCCATTCTAGGGGTGTGTGGTGGTATCTAATTGTGGTTGTCATTTGAACTTCCATAATGACCGATGATGTTTAATATCTTTTCATGTGTTTATCAGCCATCTTATATTTTCTCTGAGTTCTCTTCAGATCTTCCAACTGAACTGTTCTGTTCGTCTTCTTATTATTGAGTTATAAGTGTTCTTTATATATTTTGTATATAAATTCTAGATAACATTCTGCATATATTCTTATTATATATACTTTATATATTCTAGACATAAGAACTTTGTCAAACTTTGTCAAATATATCTATATTTTAAATTAAAAAAATTTTTTTAAAAAGACCTTAATTTTATGTGATCTCTATACCCAGCATGGGGCCCGAACCCATAACCTTGAGATTGAAAGTCACACACTCTACTGACTGAGCCAGCCAGGGACCCCTCAAATATATATTTTTGCAAATTTTTTCTGCCAGTCTTGTGTCTACTCTGGTGACGTGACTAGTTCTCATCCATGACATGTGAGTGGAAGTGATGTGTGTTACTCATGGGTCAACTTTTTTTTTTTTTTTTTAAAGAATTTATTTGACAGAGAGAAACACAGCGAGAGAGGGAACATAAGCAGGGGGAGTGAGAGAGAGAGAAGCAGGCTTCCTGCCGAGCAGGGAGCCCGATGTGGGACTTGATCCTGGGTCTCCGGGATCATGACCTGAGCCGAAGGCAGTCGCTCAACCAACTGAGCCACCCAGGCGCCCCATGGGTCAACTTTTAAGAAGCAGTAAAGCTTCTTTGATTTTTCTGTTATCTTTCCACTGGCTGTAAAGAGACCCCAGGGGACGGTAGAACACAGGGTGGAAGACGCTGGGTCCCTGAGTCACCACATAGAGAAGAAGCTGCCTGTCTACTAGAACATTGCAGTGATCTGTCATGAGAACTAACTTTTTTTTTTTTTAAGATTATTTATTTATTTATTTGACAGAGAGAGAGATCAGAAGCAGGCAGAGAGGCAGGCAGAGAGAGAGAGAGGAGGAAGCAGCCTCCCTGCCAAGCAGAGAGGCCGACGTGGGCCTCGATCCCAGGACCCTGTGATCACGACCTGAGCCGAAGGCAGGGGCTTTAACCCACTGAGCCACCCAGGCGCCCGAGAACTAACTTTCTACTCGGTTTAGCCGGTGACCTTCCGATGTTCATATGTAACAGTAACTAGTGTTCTCCTAACTCATAGAGCACACCTGCTGTCTTTGGTATGATTAGAGACTAAAGATGACTTTGTAATCAGAATGACATAGGAGACTTCTTTCATTTCAACAAATTTTTGTGTGAAGAGGCCATCTGAAGCTATTTCCAGAATCTGTTCTTTGCACTAGGTCCATTTATTTGTTAAGGAATGACAGATAATATGGCTTGGGAAATACTTATGTAAACCTTTTTTATTCAGTTTTTCAAGTGTTTCTTCATAAGGGTGAGATAATTTGCTGAGTTATTATTATTATGTTTTATTAACATATAATGCATTATTTGTTTCAGGGGTACAGGCCTGTGATTCATCAGTCTTACACAATTCACAGCACTCACCATAGCATGTACCCTTCCCAATGTCCGTCTCTCAGTCACCCCATCCCTCCCACCCACCTCCCCTCCAGCAACCCTGTTTATTTCCTGAGATTAAGAGTCTCTTATGGTTTGTCTCTCTCTCTCTGGTTTCATCATATTTCATTTTTCCCTCCCTTTCTCTATGATCCTCTGTCTTGTTTCTCACTTTCCTCCTGTCAGTGAGATCATTATGATAATTGTCTTTTTCCGATTGACTTATTTTCCTCAATGTCCTGAGTTATCTGCAAGAGGGCACAACCAGGTCTGCCACTGGAAAGGTTTTCAGTTTTGCTCTTTGGTGGGATCAGTGGAGTTGCTTCTGGAGGATCTGGGCAGGGGACAGGGTGCTGGATCTGATATGGCTTCCATTTAGTGAGCCAGTGGCTTTACGTGGATTCTTTCTCAGTCCTCAAAACACCATCACAAGGGTTGGCAATATCATTCCCATTTTAAAGCTAAGGAAATTGAAGCTCAGGAAGGAAGTCACTTGTTTAAGGTTGCAGGAAGTCTCAGCTCTGGGTGTGTCCAGTCCCAGACTTGCACTCTGCTGTCTGGTGGGAGTCCAACTGAATAGGACACCATGGTTTCATTTCATTTCCTCCAGAGTACTTGGTCCTGGGTTCCCTGCAGTGGGTCTCAACCATCAGCCAGATTGTTCTCACATGGCCTGGGGCTGCCTCAACAACCAGTTCTGTTTCCCAACCTCCCCTCCACCCCCAGACTTTGGCCTGAAACAGAGCCATAAGTGATAGACCTCAACATGGGGAGGCTCTGTGTGTCCCCACCTGTGTGCCCACGTGTCTGTCAATGACCTTGTACTGGTGTAAAGGAGACCTTGACGGCCATGAGTCTTCTTTCTTCTTGCTCTTCTTCCCCTCTACCAACCATCCCAAGGCCCTACCTTTCCCATACACCAGAAGTACGAACGCTTCGCACCCTGGAGGAAGCGAGGCTGGGTGTCCCAAGAGAAATCCTAGTGTCCATCTTGAGCCTGTGTATTGTCAAGGAGGTTTCTGCAAGTCATTTTTGGGACCTGTCTTCAGAGCCCATGGTATCCTAATACTATGGTTACAATTAAGTTTAAAAAAAATTCTGTAAAAAAAAAAAAGAAATAGAAGTATAAGTTTTTTTTTTTTTTTT